>RJWM01031966.1:0-21902 GCA_004363535.1 Dasyprocta punctata | reverse complement strand
CTATCAGTGGGCCCTGAGATCCCCTTTTTTTCCAGATAATTCTCTTCCCTTGCTGCTGCTTAGAAAAGTATGGCCCTTTTATAGGACCTCATGCCATTCATTGAGACATCATCCCCTGCTCGTAACTATGGAAGTGGCTGCCTAAGCTCATACACACTGAGACTATCCAAGAAGGACCTGGTTCACAGCCATGTCTGTTTTTCTCCAACATAGTTAGCCATCCGAATGCAGGGCTTTGAATATTAACTTCTTGCATTCAATACTAGTTTCTCACTTCTCATTAAGTATCTTCCTTTGCCTTTTAGATGATAGTGATTTTCTCTAGTGTCTACATTCCCTAGATCCAACCCACAGGAGCCACTTTGCTTCCCAGAGACTGGGGAGGTTTCTTGGGGTCCAAGATTCAGTTCAGTTTTAGCAGACATTGCGTGGCTTATGTTCTTCCAGGTGTGCTGTCCCGGACCCAGGTTAAAGAGATGAGGACACATGACTGGTCACCCTTGGGTGGTGCCCATTTTGAGTGCACAGGGGAGACAGGCACAGCAGCAGGTGAGTGAGGCGAGGCCAGTGACAGATCCTGATGTAGGGCAGTTATGGCGAATCTTTTAGAGCTTTCATTATGTGCCAGAGGTTCACCACCACTGGCCTAGGACATCTTGGAACCCAGAATTTGGGTATAATTGGAAGCAAGAGAGACCAGAGAAGGTTATTCCAAAGAGGAGATTCTTGAGGTAAGCTTTTCAGGCTGAGTAGGATTTAGCCAGAAAGAGAAAGCATGGGGTGAGGGTAGTGGTTGAGGGTGAAAACAGGTATGGTAAAGACAAAGAACATGGCACATAAGAGCTTGAAATAGTTGACACAGGTGGATGACTTGGTGAAAGGTGGGTTTCTTCACTTGAAAGTGCCAGGAGACTCAGCCCAAATTGGCTTAAACAAAAGGGAATTTATAGCTCCCTGTAAGTGAAGTCTTGGATACAGGCTTCAAGCACAGACTGATCAGGAGCTTTAAACATGGTCCACCTGTTCTCTGCTCTATTCTTGGTGTTCTCTTTCTCAGACAGGCTTTCTTCTCATGGGCAAAAGTCAGTGGTGGCATCTCTAAACAGGATACATTTGACTTGAGGTCAGTGAGAAAAGAGTAAGACGCCCATTAATCTCTGCAAAGGCCTCACGTCATAGGAGGCTACATGGCCGTTCCACAGCTAAAAATGAGATTTGAGAAGAGGCGAAAATTGGTCCATGAAGTATTTTTTGAGAGTCCTCAGGGTTTCAAGGAATAGGTTGCATATCAAGAGAGTTTTTATTTTTGATTTTTATAATTCGATTAGCAGTAAATTCCCATTAATGTGTACTTTTGCCCATTTAAAGAAGAAGGCAAGGTAGAAAGGTACCCATAGTTATGCTGATACCCCCATAGGTCTTTTTCAACTGCCTGAGAGCTTTAGCTATCAAAGTTGCTAATTGAAGGAATGGTGTTAGTCCATAGCATTTATTTTAAATATTTATACCCTTCTCAATTAAAATAAAGAACATAAGTCAGCTTGGAAAAATTCATTTAATAAAGCAAAGTAAAATAAATAACAGCCCTATCACACTGAGCACTGAATACATACCAGAGCCAGTTTTGAATGTTTTCTACAGATGAGCTCATTTCATCCTCATAAACAAGGCACAAAGAGATGAAGTTATCTGTCCAAGGTTACACCACTAGCTAAGTGGCCAGGTACAATTAGACCCCTGGCATCAGGTCCCTGGAGCACACACTCTGACTGCTGCACACAAATGTCCAGGTCAGGGACACTGATGACTGACCATGGATAATACTATAAAACTAGCCCAAACAGTGCCATGGGGACATGGAAGAGAATGAGACTACATTAGGCCAGAGGAAAAGCTCTAGCTGAGTCTTACAGGGCTTGGGGGTGGGGAAGGGCTCAGCAAAGCAAAAACAGAGAATTCAGATAGAATGAGCATCTAAATTCTAAGGCATTAGATAGCATGTTTAGAGAACTGTTTGGCTAAAATGAAGCAGAACATGGTACTGATACTTCAGAACTAATTTAGGACATTTTTCTAGGCTTTGGTTTAGATTAAGTATATGGGACTAAGACAAATACCTGTTCAATGATCAAATACTGATTGGGTTGTCTTTAGTTGGTAGGTAAGGTAAGATTTTCTTTTCCAAGAACATGGGAAATTGAGTCTTCAGGAAGTCCAAGTGTACAAGCCATACAAGAGAGATGAGAGGAGCTCAGCAAGCCACCTTCAAAATAGGACAGTGCTAGTAGGGTGTGGTGATACGTATCTGTAGTTCCAGCACCTTGGGAAGCTGGGGCAGGAGGATGGCAATTTAGAGTCCAGCCTGGGCCACTTCATGAGATCTCATCTCAAAATAAAAATAGGGAGTTGGGCTGGGGATACAGCTCAGTGCAAAGGCCCTGAGTCTAATCCTCAGGAGACAAAGAAGAAAGGAGGGGGAGAGAGAGACAAGAGAGGAAGGAGAAAAGAGGAAAGAAGGAAGGAAGGAAGGAAGGGGAAGGGAAGAGAAAGAGGAGAAAGGGAAAAAGAGGAAGAAAAAAACGCAAGAAAAGAAAGTAGGTATTGCCTGTATTTAAGATTCAACTGCTGCTGCTTTGATAAAACAAAACAAAACAAAACAAAACAAACTATCACATAGTTTAAACTAACATTTATCTAAGAAATAATGAGTTGACCTGAAGGTGTGGGCTATCTCAGAATTTTCTCAGGTAAACAGAGCTTCTACCAATAGATTTTGTGTAGTTCAGATTTCACCACCATGCTCCTCCCAACTTTGAGATCCAGCATCTAGCTATCGCAGCCTGGTACTGTTCATGTGTATCTCAACTAGCTGATATTTGCCTTGATGTACAGGACACATGCAGCCTTCCAATTAGGGGCTTATTTCCTGAGATTCTGCCAGTTTCCAAACAGGCCAAGGTTAAGAGTGCTGTGCCTCTTGGTGTTTACTCAGCAACCCTGGCAGTTAGCACATCCGCTGAATGAATGAATGGACCAGGCACACACTAATTGTTGTGCACTTATCAGTCTGAAGGATTCTGGTTCCCATGACAGTAATAGCAGGAGCCACTGTTTTTTGTTTGGCTTTTTATTTTCTTTCCAGTAAGTCCATTTCTCAACCACAGCATCTTGACTTGCTTTCTGGGTCCTGGGCCTTAACCTTTAAGCCAACGAACTACCATTCCCAGAAAGAGAAAACCAAAGATCCTGAAAAAGTCATTGGGAACTCTAGCACCAACAAAACTTGCAAGGAATCTCCTTCAGTCATTTCTAGATCCTGTTTCCAGAAAAGTTCTCCGTGAGCTCGTTTGCCTCTCTTCTCTGCTCAGCAAGTACATTATGGGGATTTCTTGGAGTACTGGATTAATCCTGAGTTATCCATTCAGTTAAGGGAGGTTCAAACATTATTAAATATGCCAGCAAATGATAAGAGCAATTGCTGACTGTGTTATGGTTTTAAAATATAAGGCAGGAAAGCTGAAAGGAGGTCCCTTGTCTCAGAAGAGGGCAAGAAGCTACTGTATCAATTGCACATTCAGGGGCTGTGGCAGGCATAAGCAGGGGTGGAAGCAGTAGGGAGTACACTCAAACTAACACTGACACTCTCCCTCCCTCCCCAGACACACTCATGCTGCCTGCCCATCCAGACTCCAGACTTCGCCTCTCATGCAGATCCAGGCAGGAGGCACACTTCTGTTCCCTTCAATGGTATCCCAGACTCACCGTGGTTTATAGCTGTACCACACTGTGTCCAGGGCCTGGCACATAGCAAGTGACACTCTTACTGTCAGTCAGTCAATTATTATATGTGACATCTATTTCAAGGGTTGGGGAGGAAGCTGAGGGTCTTTATAAAAGGAAGTTCTGGACAGACTGTACAAAGTTTCACCAGGAAGAACTACATGTTTATCCACTATTTGAGGTATCTATTCAATTCATTCAGTCAGTCAGTCAGCTACACAGCTCACAGGTGCTGAGAAACTGTGTGTCTGTGCTGGGAGGATATGACATTTGTCGGTTCCTGCCCTGTAACATGCTCTAGCTTATGCCCTCTATGAACTTCAGAACAACCCAAGGAGGTAACTAATACCCCATTCTACTTAGGAGGTTGTGAGAGGTGACACTGGCCCAAGGCCATACAACTCAAGGAGAATTCAAGTGTAACCCACATTCCCCCAACTCACACACCAGCAGCATGGTTCAGCCAGCTGGCTGCACCCACCAGACACCAGGGCAGAGTGCCAGGAAGCTAGGACCCAATATCTAGTGAGCACCTATTTTGTCAGGCCGGCAATGAACTGCCTGCCCAGTGACCTCCTAGGGCCACCCGGATGCTACTTGATGCATGCAGCAGAGACCTCCCAAGACAGACCACAGCAGGATCCCTGAGGCTGTATTTCAACAGTAAACTCTCATTACCACTGCAGTTATAGGTGGAGAGTCTGTCACATGCTCCTAAATCCAAGACTCTTCTCTGCCCACACCAGAGTGAGGAGCCCATGCAGGCAGGGCCAAGCTTGCCAGGGAATGGATGAATACTGGGCCCCTGATGGGCTGGGGGCAGGGGTATCCCCCTGGATCAGTTTGAAAGGCCAGCCCTGTTACACTGATGGTTTAGCCAAAAAGAGCATTAGGTACTGGCAGCCCGCATGTGTTTTTCAGGCTTCCTCCAGTAAGGGGAAGGGAGTGGAGTTAGACCATGGTGCTGTTTGCTTCTAAGCCCTCCCGGACCCTCTGAATCCTGGGGTTGTAGATGGGGACAGCCAGAGATGTGGAAGACAGAACTGCCCAGCAAAGCAGGGGATAAAAACAGCCTCCTAATTGCCAGCCGACCCTGCCTCCCATTTTCTTTGCTTACCTAGCTTAGGCATGGGTCTTGAAACTCAACTCAGGTGACAATGTCCCCAAACAAGATACACAATTCATACGCCTGGATCAGACAGTGACCTCTGTACTCCATTGTCCTGGGGTTCCCCTCACCACAGGTGACCAGTGGTCTGAGAGCTAGTCCTCTCCCCACATGAAGGGGAACAGGGCACACAGGGGCTTAGATCCTCTGCTCCTTTCCAGCACTGAGCCAGCAGGCAGCACCCTGTGGGTGCTCTAAGGCTAAGGATAATGAATGAAGGAGTGAATGAATGAAAGAAAACAAAGAAAGAGAGTAGGCAAGGAATAAAAGAAAAGCAAGAAAAAATAGGAAGAGAAGCAAGGAAAAAACTATCACACTCATTTTGGCTATATTGAAACATTATAGGACTTTATTAACTTTAAAAATCCATCTTTGTTATCTGTCTGTCTCATTTTAAGCTGAGATGTAAGCTGTGTTTCATAATCTCAGGTTTGATGCCTTCCAGTCATATATTCAGAGATGTTAGGCCTGGATTTGACCACTGAAAATATCCTAGCCTATCCTTTATATTCAAAGGCAAAGACAGCAGGCTTGGAGAAGTGAAAGGGCATAGTCAAGGTCACCAGGTAGCAAAAGCCCTGGGACAATGGCCATATTCCTGCAGGCCAGGGGTCCAGGACCCTCTAGTATCCTTCCAAGCACAATATGGGCACCAAAAGGTTCCCTCTGCTATCCTGAATCCCATGTCGGGCTGGCAGAGCACTGAAGAGTGTGAACACCATCTGAGCAACAAAGGCAACTTCCTAAAACAGCATCTGGCAGAGAGGAAAGCAGCCAGGTGTTCACTCTCCACTCAGACAGCAACACACCTTACACACAGAAATGTCATGTGCTCTGCTCATACCAAGCTATTTCTTTGTACTAAAAATGGTGCCCTGCTACTTACTGTCTTTGTTCCTTTTCCTCTCTGAATAGAAACGGCTGTCTGCATGCTCTGTCATAACCCATCATCTCATGTTGGGAGCTGCTGCCTGCTGCCTGGGTCTAGGGAGGAAATGCAGTCCACACCTGTGCTGACATGGCCACCTGGGATGTGAGCTCAGCTTGGCAGTGCTCCTGGGCATCACTAAGAAAAGTTCTACCTTCTTTGGAAAATCAACCCCGAGTAATGCTTGCATCATGTGTATAAAGTTCCTGGGGCCACAAGAAGCCCCTTAGCGAGTGACACATACTACTTTCTCACCTGATCCTAGCAGCCACCCCAGGAGCAAGGTGGATCCAAAACTCAAACCCAGTGCTCAGTCTAGGGGTGGCACAATGGATTGTGACCCATCATTTCAACATACATCAGTCCTACAGGGACCAGGAGAATTAATACTGTCCTCATCACATGATGGCTGGCTCTGTGCAGTGAGCCCCATACTGTAAGGTGATGTCAACAGCCCTTAGATGTACCACCATTCCAGTGGGGCTTCTAGGGAGCAAAGCCAGAGGAATCCAAGGCTGAGAACCCAGATCCTGTTCCTTGATGCAGCTGCCAGGAAGAACCTGTCACATGTATCTAAATCAGCACTTTTATTTATTTATTTTATTTTATTTATTTTTTTGGCATTGGGGATCGAACTCATAACCTCATGCCTGCCAGGCAGGTGCTTAAGCCGCTGAGTCAAACTCCCAGCCCTAGTTTTTTGAGGCAGGGTCGCACTATGTAGCTCAGGCCAGCCTTGCACTCACGGTGTAGCCCAAGCTGTCCTCGAACTCACAACGCTCCTCCTACCTCAGCCTCCCGAGTGCTGGGATTAAAGGCATGTGCCACCACACCCGGCTTGCTAAGTCAGCACTTTAAACTAGGTTTGGTGTCATGTGCCTACAAGTCCCAACACTTAGGAAGCTGAGGTAGGAGGATCACTTGAGCCCAGGAGTTTGAGACCAGTCTTGACAACATAGTAAGAACCCTGTCTCAAACAAACTAGCATTTTCAACACTGTGCTGAAACAGTGTCCCAGGGAATGTCTACAAGTATTGGTAAAGATGGAGGTAAGCAAAGCCAAGCCCAAGGTGCTCCTCTAGCAGGTCCTCAGAGCCTTTGCAGGTGTCCTCCTGCCATAAGTCTCCAAAAGGTGACCCAAGAAGGGCTGTTCCCTAATTTTCTTGGTCAAGAATACCATATGACCATCTCTTTGCTGGGCACTAGCTTAATAAACAGGATCTTTGTCTAAGCCAGAGAACAATTCAGAATTTTAGGAGACAGATGTAAAAGGTGGAAGTGTGTTTCTGCAAAATGTCTTTATTCTCTACCATGGCTAATACTGGGCACATCCTATTAGCTCCTACTTTTGCTGATCTCTCAGTGTGGTGCTGGTGGGAGGTACAAAAGTGAGCAAGCAAGCACTGTCTTTAAATGAGGAGTAAGTGCAAAATCCAAATGGAAATGAGATCTTAACCCACCTATACCCTGGGCCTGACAGGCTGGTACAAGGTCAGTCTCCTAGGAAACAACCTGGTCATGGCCACTCCATCTAAAAGCATCACCCTCCTCCTTTTATACCCAATTATACTGATAACCAAAACACCCACTGATATTTACTTCCTTCTCTCAGGGAACCAGGAGGCTGATTTTCTTCTTTATTTATAACAGATGTATCAAAGTGAAGAGCACTGGAAGGGTCCACTGCCCTGTTGTGAAACACTAGGCCCGAGGCACATCCCTGTGCTAGCCCATCTCTGCAGGTTAACATGGATGCAACTTGTGGTCCTGGAGCAAACAAAGCCTGCCCATCCCCAGTCTCTGGGGATTAGGTCAGCCAGGCTGTAAAGTGAAAGTAGGCTCAAGAAAACCCCAGCTGCTCCTCGGGCTGTTCTAGGAGAACTGGCTTTAAGGGGAATCACTTGTGGGTATATTACCCTGACCTGACAAACCACAAAAGGAAAAATGAACTTGCAGCAACAGCTCCCTCCCCCACCCCCACGCCAGGCCCTCCCACTACCCCAGATGACCAAACACCCTTCTTTGAAGTTCCCAAGATATAAGTCTCTGATCGAGTCTCTGATCTCAGGGCTCACTAGATCAGCTACTTCCCATTTTGGGCAAACAGAAAAGCAAAAACAGCCACTGAGGGCTTAGGATGTGGCAGGCACTCTGGTCAACAATTCCTATTATCTAATAAATTTATTTCCATTATCATCTCCATTTTGCACAAAAGGAAACTAAGGTCCAAAGAGATTTTTTTTTTCTAAAATTTTGCTTGAGGACATACAGGTGGAGTCATTGGGATGGGCAGGAATCACAGTTTTTGACTCCAAAGCCCAAACTCTTGCTGTTCCCACCATGTCATAGGACATGAAATAAATGCCACCTGATGAATTTTCCCATCAATCCTGGTCTAGGGTTGTCAGGGAAATGTGTGTGGGAGGTAACTATAAGGATGATAAATGCAAGGACCTCAGACTCTGGCAAACAAATCAAGCAGGGGATAGTGACCCCTAAGTACCACACAAAGATCAAGAATGAATGAAAACAGTTGGAATGAGACAGTATAAACAGAGTTGGAACCTGGGTTGTTACATTTTCCCTAACAGTTCTATGTTTCCCTAACAGTTCTATGCTCTGAATTTGTTTTCATAAAACATAGGAAAGTAGAATAGGGCTTTTGTTCTCTATTACTTTCATTATCTTCCTATTAGAAGACTTTTTAAAGGGTTTATTCCAATCAGTGGACATTAAAGCAGAG
Organism: Dasyprocta punctata; assembly: GCA_004363535.1. Classification (NCBI taxonomy): domain Eukaryota; kingdom Metazoa; phylum Chordata; class Mammalia; order Rodentia; family Dasyproctidae; genus Dasyprocta; species Dasyprocta punctata. The sequence continues at coordinate 13,283 of RJWM01031966.1, read as the reverse complement.
AAAAGAGACTCATTACAGTATCATCTCCCCTCCAGACATTTCTTTTGCTTTTTATTCTTTTTTATACTGTCAAAAATTGCCCAGAACTGTGAATTCCAAGAGGTAGCAAATGTAATCACTTAGGTGGTAGGGTGGGGGCCCCTGCTGCAAGGGTACAGAAAGACAAGGGACAAACACAAGTTTCCAAAAGAATGTGGTTTGGTCTGCTGGCAGCACTTGCCCAAAGGGTGCATGTTTCCCCCGCCAGGCCCTAAGGCCCTCAGTGGACAAACATCAAGCTTAGAATACATTGACACACAGACAGCTATAACAGTAATGGTTGAATTTGGGAATGGTAAAGTCTGATCCACTTAGCCCAAGTGCTAACAAACCCAAGGACTCATTCCTACTGCCACCAATGAAGAGAGGCCTTCCCTGACAACTCCACCTAAAGTGAACCCCACTAAGCCCTTCCGAAATATCACCATTTCATTTCCAACCCCAGAACTAAGTGCTACATAACTCCACAATGCTACTTGTTCCCTTATTTATTCACTGGAATGTACACTCTTCCTCAGGAGCAGCACAATATCTTATCTGTCTGGCCTCATTAGTGAATCCCCAGGGCACAGAAGGCACCCGGCACACATCTACTGATGGTTACCTTGGGTGGCTGGAAAAGGAATGAATGGATGGATGAATGAATGAACAAACTTCTAGAAAGAAGGTTGTGAGCTACAGCTGTGTCATGAGCACTATCTGACTTCATGCTGCCAGCTAAGAGTTTCAGCAACAGCTCAGAAGATGCTGGGGACAAAAGCAATTGCCTTGAATTCTTAACACTCTGAAAAAGAAAAAGGGATTTTTGTTGTTTTGTTTTGCTTTTTGAGACAGGGTCTCACTATGGAGTTCAGGCTGTCATTCAATTCACTATGGAGCCTAGACTGGCCTGGAACTCATGGTGATCCTCCTGCCTCAGCCTTCTGAATCCTGGGATTATAGATATGAGCCACCATATCTGACAAGAAAAAGGGTTTTTCTTGGTATTTTTGACTCTGCTCAACTCAGGGACAAAACTTAAATCTTATATAACACAGATAGACTCATTTTCTGAAACTTTGTGCAAAAGGTCAACTTTTTTTCTAGGATGAATGAGCCTATTTTATTTCCATATGTGTTCCATCAAAGTTAAGTTTTTTTTTCACTTTGCTGCACAGCAGAGAGCATCATGCATACACTGTAGATCGATAACTTCAACATGAAAAAGAAAGCTCCAGCCCCAGAGGAAACAGCACAAAGAAATCATAATCTAATCATCTATTACTCTTTTCCTCACAGCTCCCCCAGGGTTGTTAACTGGATGATATTTTCAGGCCAGCACTGACTGAGACTACTGGTCATTACTCCACTTCCCCTTCCCTTTCTTCCCATACCCTGCTATTCTCTGACTTTCTGACTTTCTCTCTCTCTCTCTCTCTCTCTCTCTCTCTCTCTGAGCTTTGCAGCACCAATGGAACCTCTGCCCTCCTAACCCACCTGGGCTGCCCTGCTCAGCATTAAGGACTGGTTAAGATGTTGGTTCCTCCAAGAACCTCTTAAGACTTGCCACCATTACTCACAAACGGAGTGAGATATATCTCACTGTCCCACAGCAGCTTTCACAGAGCTAACCTACAACACAGATAGAAATAGTGAAAAGTATGAAAGTATAATTAATAATAGTCATAATAATAATGGTTACCATATGTTAACTATGAACCATATGAACTACAGTATACTACAGAAACTATACAAATTCCTTTACATATTATCTCATATTATTAATTTCATTTACTCCTCATAACCACTTTATGAGCTTTACCCATGATTCCCATTTTACAAATGGAAGCTGAGGCTCAGAAATGTTAACTTGCCCAAGGTTACAGCTCTCTCAGGGCAGGGCTCAGATGTTTGTGTGTGTGTGTGTGTGCATGAATTCCTAGTCTATGCCAATCAGGTCTTCTGTTTCTTACAGTAGAAGGCATACCAACTAATTTAGTGTCACCTGGAGGCTGGGGACTTCACAATCATTATTTAAAATTTCATAATGACCCTGTAAGTTATGTGACAATGCCCTATGGTACAGATAAAGAAAGTAATGAATAAGCAGTTAATAAGGTGTCTGTGGTCACAGAGCCAGGAAACAGTAGGGGCAGGATTGGAATTTGTATCTATTTACTTTAAAACTCTATGCCCTTTCCACAATATCACTATGCAACCTCCTCTAACCACAAATCTATTTAGAAAAGGAACTTAAAATACAGAAAAATGCTTAAAGGACAGTATGGCTCCCATAACTGCCTATGACTTTGAGGAATCAGAAATTGCCTAAATGAGCTGGGTATAGTGATGCAGGCCTGTAATCTCAGCACTCTTGGGAGCCGAAGCAGAAGGATCTAGATTTTGAGCCCAATCTGGGCAACTTAGTGTGTCTCAAAATACAAATGAATGAATGATCAAATGAAATGAATGGAGATTAACTCAGGACCTGGGTTCAATCCCCAATGCCACAAATGAATGAATGAGAAAAAAGAAAAAAAGAAGTATTGAATAGTATGATAAAAATTTTATGTTAAATTAAGAAGAACACAAGATACAGAACTTCATAGAAGTTCATCTAAACAGAAAAATGCATAGAGAAAAAACTAGGAGACATGAACTGTAATCGTGTCTTTGTGAGGAGCTGTGAGTCACTTGTTTGCCTTCTTTCTAACTTCCTTCTATTTTTCAAATTTCCTATAATAAGCATGTACTACTTTTAGCATTTAAAAACTTTTCTTTTTTCTTTTTCTTTCTTTTAAGAAACTGGCTATCATGTATTAAGGCTGAGTTCTAGCTTATTTCCATTCTTGGAGTGGACATTACTCTGAGTTCTGATTAAGGGTAATTTAAACCTTTCAAATACCCAAATATTCTCTATTGACTTTTTGAGGCAAATAATTGCATTTTATACTAAACTGATTTGCAGCTCAAATACAGCTTAAAACCTTGTTTTGATTACTTGTTCAGAAAATGCATAAGAATCACATTTGCATGATGGGTGATGAGGCAGGGAATTACAGTTAGGAGGAAAAAAAAAACCCCGCATATTCAACAGCATGTAAGAATTCTACAACTCCTCTGACACACACATTTATGCATGCTCCTCCCACGTGGGTGCCCTTAACCGGTAGAAGGCCCACTTTGCAGATGAAGAGGCTGTGGTGGCTGCTCTTCAGATGACCGCTAGGCTGTGTTTCATCTGAATTTACCCAGCAGCTGCCCTGAAACTGGCCCTCAGAAGGGTTCTTCTTGCTGTCAAAGTGTCAACTAGCTCCTCTACAGTTCTATCTGAGCTCCATGTCAACAAAAGCCAGCACACAGAATCCTAATGGTGAACATCAGCAAGACATCAACAAGGACCCATCCTTCCCTTTCTGGGGCTCCCTCTCCATTCAGCCTCTCCTGATGCTGGGCACAGTCTGGTCCTGGCAGCTTTATTCATAACTGAGCAGCTCTGGGTATGGCCAATGCTCTAGGTCACTCCTGCGATTAAACACCAATCATCAACTAGATAGAGAATTACAAAGCCTAGAGCAATTTTCATAGCTAAAATATTCCTGTACTTCTATTAAATGTTTTGTTTATTTTCCCTATTATTTGCCAAAAAGGAATGTTTCACTCTGACATGAAGTAAAAAAAAACAGACAAATAAAAGATAAAAATATATGAAAGCTCACTGCAAAGAATAAGTAATTTAGTTCCTATCAGAGTAGCAATTCAGCATTCCATGTAAGTTTAACAATCTAATTAGCATCCAACATTTAAAAATAAGAGGTCTTGACATTTAAATCCAGGTTTTCAGCTAAACAACGAGAAATGCATGTATAATAGCAGAGCACAGAGTCTTAAATCCTGCATGGTGACAGTCACTAGCACTGAGAAGCAGTCAACCCGATAACTTTTTCACATGGGCTCTATAGATATCTAGGTTTGCTACATTTGTCAAGATCTTTTCATTCATTTTCTTACCTATGTTAACATAAATGTTCAAAACTTTTTAGTTTTTTGAAAATGGAACTAAATTATAAACACTCTTTACTTAACTACTATTTTTTTCAATTTTGGCATACATAAAAAGTACTTTCCAGCTTTCAAAGCTGGCAAGATGAACTTCATTGTCATTTTTAATGGCTACATAACACCCATCTTCCTTGACTTTGCTAAATGAAAGAGCACTGCCTGTTGAGGTATACTGTATCATATTCCACCAGATAGTTCAGACTCCCTCTTGCAGGGCCCCTCACTGTGGGAGGACCATGCTTCCTGGCTTGTTATCAACAAGTTTGAAGTGAGTCTCATGGAAGTGACGCACACCAACTCTGAGCAGAAGCTGTTGCCACCGCAGGACACTGCCACCTTTTCTACTCCCCCACCACCACAAGAGCAACCTTCCCCAGCTAACGGCTGTTTCTCCATTCTAGATCCTGGCATAGAGACCACACAGAACATAACCATGGCTCACCTGAGATGAATGTGTGGCAGGGTGGAAAGTAAGACATGTAATGAACCTACTATAAACTGCAATGAGGACTGCTCATCACAACAGCATAACCTAGGTTAGGGTAACTGACAGACTAAAGTATTAAAACAACAAATAACTAAAACACTAAATAAAATAATTTGAAAAGGTCTTGGCTAATGACTGAGGCCTGGCTCTAAAAGTCTTGTGGAGCCGGGTGTGGTGGCACACGTCTTTAATCCCAGCACTCAGGAGGTTGAGGCAGGAGGATGGTTGTGAGTTTGAGACCAGCCTGGGCTACAAAGTGAGTTCAAGGCTAGCCTGAACTACACAGTGATATCCTGTCTCAAAAAATAGGGCTGCGAATTTAGCTCAGTGGCCAAAGCACCTGCCTGGCAGGCGTGAGGTTGTGAGTTCCATCCCTGGTACCAAAAAAAAAAAAAAAAGTCTTAGTGGGATGTGGCTAGGACAGTAGCTCTAAATGCATGGTGATTCTATTTTAAGAGGGTCTAGGTTGGCCCTGCAGAAAATACAAGTTTTGTGGCTAAGACAGAGATGGGTATTTATGTCAACAGTGCATAGTACAAAAAAATGGGATGTTAAGCAGCAAGATGCTCACAATAACAAAGGAACTCAATAACAAAAACTGGCTGAGCAAAGACCAGATCCCCATGCCCATGAAGTTTGGAGACACTCATTTCAGGACACAAGCTTTCTGGGTAGAACTGGCCTGGCCTCTGAGGATTAAACTGGGCTAACATGTCTGTCTCTCTTTCTTTGCTCTGTCTGCCTTTATCTCTAATCCTCACCTACTTTCATTTTCTAGTCTAAAACAAAACAAAACAAAAACAAAACACACTGGCCAGTCAAATGGAATGAACTTCCCAGTTAAATCAGTATATGCTACCCATGCAACCAGGGTGTGTTACTTTTCTCCTTACTAAGACAAAATACCCAACACCCACAAGTTGAAAGAGGAAAGGATTATTTTGGCTCACAGTTTACCGAGGTTTCAGTCCACAGTTGACTGACTCCAAGCAGGGTGGCACGGTAGTGTCATCACAGAGGAGAAAGAGTTCACGGCAAGCAAGGCAAGCAGGAGGCAGCAAGAGCAAACAGCAACAGCAACAGCAACAGCAACAGCAACAGCAACAGCAACAGCAGCAGCAGCAGCAGCAGCAGCAGCAGCAGCCTTCCTTCTTTCTGTCACTTTATATTCCATCCAGGCTACCTGCCCTTTGGTTGTGCCACCCACACTCAGGGTGGGGTACTCTTAATCCCTGCATCGCAGTCTAGATTCAGCCAGCTCTGAAAAGTTTCACCTATGAGTGCATGAGGCTTTGGGAGGACATCTAGATACAAGCTATAACACAAGACTCCTGGCCTTTCATCACTGCGGGCCCTGTGGTCTCAAGGCTAAAAAAATGCAATGCTTTTTTGACTATATATTTGCTACCTGGGTGACAATCCAGAGATGACGGTTCTCAGAGGCACAATGACCCTGGCATCTGCTGACCTAATAAATACCAAGAGTTTAATGTTCCCTAGGACCTGCTATACCTGGTTTACATCTCAACACTGTCTTTAGTGACCAGTCTTTCTGCCCTTTCCTAAACCCTGATTTTCACTCTAATCCTCAATAACCTAAGCAGCCCACATTAGCCTGCTGTACCACACTGAGGGGAACACTCAGCATGGTACCTCCAATGGCATGGCTTAGTCATGTCTGCATCCATATGTAGATAAACACAATCACCGAGTATGTTTTAGTTTTGTGTCTTTGTCTCTACTTACTTTCAATAATATCACTTATGAGATTCATCCACATTTGTTGCATGTAGAGATATTCCTTCTCATTGTCCATTGTTCACTGTGTGAATGCACTCCAATTCATTTATCCATTCTTCTGCGGATGGGCATACCATGGCTATTATTTTGCACTTATTTAAGTGGCTGATTAACATTAGTCTTGTGATAAAAGCCTAGTCTACTTTTTCTCTTTACTGTATTCCCATCCTTTACACATGCCTGATACATGATAAGAGAAAAGGGAAGATACTGTTACAGCTATGCCTAAGTGTAGACCCCACTCGCCACTACATAGGCTGTTTCAATGATCAAGTTAAATAACTACCCATTTCTGATTCCCATAAGCTACTCCTCTCCCCGTCTCCCTGCACACTTCACATTTAATTAAGCCCTAGGGATTTAAATGATCCTTGCCTCTTAATTCCAATAAAGATATTCAGATGTTATTTGTAATAATTTTCAAGGCCAAAAGTCTCTGGTTCTCTCATAGTAGGCTGCTTACCAAAATCCTAGTTGCCTGAGTAGGTGCCCTATGACAAGACATTTATCATCTTCATGTTATCAGCACATTTAAGATAAAAAACCTTCCAATTCAATTAAATTATCACTTCAGTTTTCTTTGTAAAACATGTTAAGAAAAAGAAATATCATCAAAAAATCAAACCCTTGTGCAAAATGGAGAACATAAGCTGATCGTGGAGCCTCCCAGGCAAAGACTCAGCCCTTGTCTGCAGCCATACCCTGAAGCAGCCCTGTACTCCACTCTGAGGGTCCTCACTGGACCTCTGATGGAGGCTAATAAGAGGAAGTTACTGCATCTTCACATGGGCACAGAAATTGACCTCTAGAAGCTGAAATACAAAATAATCATCCTTTTTTTTTTTTTCAGTTAACAAAATTTTTTGTTTTTGTTTTTTGATAGAGTCTCACTGTATAGTTTAGGCTGGTCTTAAAATTACAACATATCCTTGAACTCACCTCCATCCTCCTGCCTCAGCCTCCTGAGTGCTGAGATTATAGGCATGCACCACCAAGCCCAGCTTAAATGTCATCCTTTTAAAAATGACTGTTTCCAATCATGCCTTTGAGACTTTAGCTTGGACACATGTAAACTGAGTGTCCTTGATGTATATATGTGTATGCTTGCCTGTTAATTCATTCAATAAATATTTATGGATAAATGATGGTCAAGGCCCTAAGATACAGCAGGAAAAAATGACAGAGCTTCTGTGAGAGATGATACACACACAAGCACATACACATTTCAAAATATTTCATAAGGTGGCAAGTGCTCTAAAGAACATAAAAGTAGGATAAAGGTGTAGAGAAAGTGAAAGGGGTAGGGAGGTGACTTCAGATAAGGGTGCTAAAGACAGCTCCTTGGCTCTAAAGCCTGGGCATTAAGAAAGAGCCAGCCCAGAAAATATCTGTGAAAACAGCATGCCAAGAAGAGATAGAAGCCCAAGGTTGTAAGGCCACAGTGAGCTTGAATAGACAATGGAAAAGTGTACAGTTTGAGTAGTGCTATTACCTCAATGCCTGGCATGGGCTACTCCCTCTTCTCCCAAGACTAAGCTGATTCCTACCACCTACCCCTCTTGCTCCCATGACTACTGCCTGAGGTGGAGGACCATCTCTGCATTCCTCATAGAACATCCTACATAGCACTACTCCCAGGGCCTTGTAGTTACTGATTTCAGAGCTGTCTCCTACCCAAGTCATAATATTAGGAATGACAGGAATTACATTCTTCTCACGCCCCAATGTTAAAACAAAGCCTAACAGTGTTGTCTCACTCTCAATTTCTGATAAAGTGCTGTTATGTAAGATTTTAGCACTAGGGGAACCTGGGTGAAGGGCACATGGAAATTCTCTGTGCATGTGTGTGTGTGTATACAACCCAGGGCCTCGTGCATGCTACGTAAGTGCTGTACCACTGAATTACCTATCTCTAGCTTCTCTTTACTGCTCTTACAATTTCTCTTGAAGTTCCAAATTAAAACATACTAATTAATGTGGAAGATACTGATACACAATTGATGATTAAAGCAAAGAATGCAGTGATAACTGGTAATGTAATATTTCACAGAATCTGAGATACCAACAACTGTGAGACCCATCTTGATGTCAGAGATACCAAGATTTGAAAATGGTGCATGTCTCTGAATCAATGATAGCAGCATCTTCTCCTGTGAATAAAGGGTAGTGAAAAGCTACAAAATTCCCTCCTGAGACCAAGAACTGGACCTGCTGCATGACTCATGCTTCTGTGGTGGCCATCGGAATACTCACAGATGGCTCAGGTGGATCCTTCAGTACAGCACGGCATTAGGTGTGCCAGAGAAACTTGACTTTACATCTTTGCATGATGTGAAGTCTCAACATCTCTGGGTGTCAGATCCTATGTCCATAAAAGGAGATAATAATAGTCCTGACCTCACAGAGCTGACCATGAGGATTAAACAAGATGATGGTGGTAAAACCACTTAGCCTTGGGACCAGCCCACAGAGATTAGATGAGCTAAAGATGAAGAGGTAATGAAGGAGCTCAGTCTTTGTGACAAACAATGGTGACAGCTCTGTCCTTGCCCCTCCTGGGGGACAGGGGCAGCAAGAGAGGAGGGCACAGGTTGTGCTCCTGAGGGCATCACCTCTGTCTCCTCTATAGTTTGACAGTAAGATGGGGACAAGGCAGAGAGAAATGTCTATGAATCACCTATGAAAGGACTGTGCCTGGCACTTTTCCTATCATGTGTCACCTAGTTCTCCTACCATCTCTAGACTTGAGGTAGTCAGCAGGGGAATTTTATAGATAAGGAAACTGAGGCAGTGAAGGTTAATTCTCTTGTTTGAAGGTCATGGCTAGAATGGAGGGAGGGTTTGTACCTGTCAAGGCTCTAAAGCACGAAGTGTTGAAAACACAGATGAACAAAAGCCAAGTCAGGAATAAGGTTTTGTTCTTCATGAAAAGAGTTGGAAATCTTATGTGACAGGTGCTAGTCATAAGAGCCAAGAAGGTGGAAATTCAGATTAGTCAACACTGACCTTTTTGCAAGTCTAGGCAAAGATCAAGTCACTCAAAGAATGAAAACAGGTGTCAGAAGAGGTTTGGGGGATTAAATAGGGCTTGTAGTTCCCCAGGTTCTGCCAGTCCCTTGACTAAGAATACAGTACTTAAAAACCAACTATGATACGCACAAAGTTTTTTCTATATAGTGATATAAGATTCCATCTTATGTGATTTTTCTTAATACAGACAAGGTGTTCAAGGAGAATACTGGCTTCCTCTTATTCTTGGAGCTGTAATTAAAACTTTCCCATGTGTTGTTGGAGTTCAAGGAGATAAAGCACAGAAAGACTTGGTGCACTGTCTGGCATATGGGAAGAACTCAGCAAACATTACAGATGTCACTCTTACTATCATTAGTTGCCATCATCGTCAGCCATCATCAAACATCATCGTTATATCACCATTGTCAAACATTGTTACCCTCGTTATTTCACATTTTTTCTTCTCTCTTAGCAAAACTCAGTTAAGAAAGGTGGCATTTTTCTCATAAAGAATACAGAACTTAGACAGCTATTGTACATTTTCTCCTACATGTGGAATCTAGAAAAAAAGATGATATGAAAGAAAGAAGAAGACAGAGAAGAGGATCAGGAGTTGAGGGAAGAGAAGAGAAGGGAAGGGAAATAAGGGAGTGGATAAGATCAAAGTGTGCTATTGCTATGGTTTAGATCCAGAACATCACAGGTGTGGGTCTTGGAAGATGATCAGATCATGGGGCTCTATACCGCATTGCTGAACGTGCTGGAGGGAGGACTGGTCTGAAGAATTAGGTCACTGGAAAAATAATTTGGCAGGGTATATCTCACTCCTCCCTTCTCCACCTGCTTCCTGGCCACCATCACATGAATAACTTTCTTCCTCTAGATCCCTCTGTCATGCCCTTCCACCATGTCATTTCTGCCAGCTGACTGTGGACTAAACCGTGAGTCAAAATAAACCACTCTTCTTTTAAGCTGTGGATTGTCAATATTGTGTCTCAAAGACAAGGAAAGTAACTAAGCCAGGTCTTGCATGTGACAGATATTTGTGTGTATGTATGTATGTATTACAATGCCACAATGAAAGTCATTGTTGTTAATACAGTATGAACTTAAAAAAAATAGAACTTGAAAGGTGCTAGATCTAGGTCTGAAGATAAGCTCTATTTACCCATTTGTAAATAGGAAAGAAAATATTTCCCCTCCTGGGTTAGTGAAAAGGAATCGTAGCTATGTACATAAAAGGTTCAATAAGACAAGTGTGGTGATGTATACCAGTAATCCCAGCTATTTGGGAGACTGAAGCAGAAGATGACAAGTTTAATGTCATCCTGGGTAACTTAGAGAGACCTTGTCTCAAAATAAAAAATAAAAGGCCTGGGGATGTTGCTCAGTGATAGAACACACCTGGGTACCATCTCAACTACCACAGTGGGGTGGGGAAGGAAGGTTGGGAAAGGTCAATAAACAACATGCTTCCAATTAACACCGACCTTGTACATACTCCTGTTTCTCCTTCTTAAACAGATTAATACAAAACTGGGCAGTGGGTGGTGGGCAGGGAGACCTGGTAATATGACTCAGTCACCTCTACATAACTTCCGTTAGCTAAATCACACCCTGCAAGGAGCAGCTTGTTTTCCTTTCAGCTTCTCCTGGCAACTGAGGCATCAAAGCTTCTTTCCCTCGTGTCTTTCCGGGAGTCTCTACCTCTGCACCTGCTCTGTCTGCACTTCCTCTGCTCTGCACCAAGGCAGACCAGCAGCATCATAACCCCAGAGCTAAAATTCCTCATCCCCATCTCTGCTATCCCGTGCTCTTACAGTCATACCGTCCTTTGAGACATGCCACCACCCCAAACTACACAATTTCCACACCCTCTTTCTCTCTTGGCCTCTGAAAAGCAGTCTCCATGCAGCCGCCAATCCAAGGTGCTGCTTCCAACTCTAGACAGCCAAGCAGTCTGACAGAATCTCACTATGCTGAGAAGCCTGGCAAAAAGCTGGAATTCACAGTCTCTTGGGATGAGGCTGCCCCCATGGAGCAAGGAGATAATCATTCAAGGCTCAACTGGAAATGCTTCTGTATGTCTGGAAGAAGTGGGAGGAAAAGATTGGAAGCTTAAAGCAACAACCTCTCATTGTCAAAGGCTTAACCCAGCACTCTTGGTATATATAATGCAGTGGTTCAGTGAACACTTCAGGTGATGTGAAGGTCTCCCTGGTTTGGGAGCAAATCTTCAGATTCTAGTCCTGATTTTGTTAGCTACTGAGGTCAAACAGCTCCCTCCAAAAAGTGCAAGGCAGGAATCAGGCAGTACTTTCACTGGTCTGTGTCCTTAGGACAGCCTGAGGTAGGTTCCTGTGCTGTGACCATGAAATCACTGAAGACAGATAGTGACTAAGGCCTCTATTCACACAGCGTAGGCCAGGAAAGTCTGAAAGTTGGCAGTTTTCACAAACTTACAAACTTGGAAAGGGACCTCAGATGTCAACTAGTCCCTCCAACACTGGACAGGGGTCAGTGTAGCTGAAAGGACTTCTAAGATCTAAATGAAGGGATCACCTACTTTCCGATCTTGGGGTGGGGTGCCCAGTTCAGTGCTGTTAAGACCACGCTTCCACTAAATAGCTATCTGCATTCAATGTTTCTCATATCAATTAGTCAATGAGTAACATTATGTCTCCATGATTTATAACCCTAGCATCTAGCCCATCGTAGGATGGCTGTATAGAAAGGCTGACAGATGAATAGACACATAAATAGATGAATCAAAACTGTCCAACTTCTACCCACTGATCTCCATTCTGTCTTCTGGAGATTCTGTACAGGAAAAAAAACCCAATGAGTCAGGGGAAAAGTGATGATACTTTTGAACTATGTGACCACGGTTAAATTATTTACTGAACATTCTGAAGATCTCCTTCTCTGGCTCTAAAATGGAAAGAATGTCTACTGAATCTCAGAGTTTTGACACTGAAATGAAATAATGAATAGTACTTTAGCAGGTCAACCAAGAAATTCCCTACTTTCCAAGATTTTACAGATCAAGAAACAAAATAATAATAATAATAAATCTTATAAACAAAAAGTTAAGCCAGAGTCTGAAACATATATAACAAAGGTTCACCATCCTAACGGATCAGAAAGTGACAAACAATGCAACATAACAATAGGAATTAATGGGTTATTCATGAAACAAAAGGGGGGGCAAATTAAAGCACAGGTATATGTTCAACCTCACGAGTACAATGAAAAATGTACATCCTCAAATCATGAAATGTAATTTTTCCTCTATCAGATTGGTAAGATTTAGAAGACTGATTGTACTCAGTGTCGACAAGGAACTGGGATAAAGTACTCTGTTACTCTGGTGTGACTGAAAACTGGTTCAGTCTTTTGGGACAACACTTGGCTGGGTCTATTAAAACAAAAAATGCCTATTGTTTACTTTAGCATATCCACTTCTACCTATTAATCCTGCAGAAATACCTACAAACATACAAAGAGGTTTGCACAAGAACAAGTCTGGCAGTTTTGTTCATAGGTCCTTCATACTGGGAAATACTCAGATGCTTAGGAAGAATAAGGAAGGCAGCTGTCTATGAGACAAAAAATACAGTTTGTATTTTATCATATGATTTATGTTAAAAACAAACTAAAGCCAGGCATGGTGGTGCACGCCTTTAATCCCAGCACTCGGGAGGCTGAGGTAGGAGGAGTGTTTTGAGTTCGAGGCCGGCTTCGGCTACAACGCGAGTGCAAGACCAGCCTGAGCTACACAGTGCGACCCTGCCTCAAAAAACCAGGGCTGGGAGTTTGGCTCAGTGACTTAAGTGCCTGTCTGACAGGTGGGAGGTTGTGAGTTCAATCCCTGGTGCCGCAAAAAACAAAAAACAAAACAAAA
>RJWM01031965.1:0-21916 GCA_004363535.1 Dasyprocta punctata | reverse complement strand
TCAGCAGGGGGCCAGGGTCCCTAGTTTGTAACATCCTCAGCCTGTGCAAGAGGAGAGCAGGCAGATGGTGTGAGTGCTGCCCCCACCCAGGGGAGCAGCCTGCGTACTATAAAAGGTGAATGAGGAGCGACTGAGTGCTGCTTCTTCGGAGGAGCTCCAGTCTTCGCCTTCAGCTTGGACATCGTCTCCTGGCTTTTGGCACAGGCTGTTTGACTTTGTCATAGACACCTCAGCTTTCGTGGTAGATTCTTCAGTGTTCTGTTGTAGACCCATCGGCCTCCTGATACAGACTTGAAACACTACGTAAGGGTTGGACCCTTCCCATCCAGCTTGCAGACACCCTCTGCACACTCCCTTAGTCAACTTTGTGGCTGACCACTGTAAGCCAATCTTGTTATTTCTTATACAGTTGTATATCTTGTGTTGTATCTGTTTCTCTAGTCAACCCTGACTGATACAATAGCTAAATATTTTAAAGACAGTATTTGCCACCCAAACACTAAGCAAAAGGTCAGTATCCCTAATATGTGATATGTAGCATCACAACCAGTCAAGATGCAGAGCAGTGATGTCACCACCGGGATCCCTCGTGTCCTCTCCTAGCCGTCCACGTCTCCTCCCTCCTCCACAGCCACCGCCAGCCCGTTCTCCGTGTCTATCACTGAGTTTCTGTGGTCCCTGAGAAGAACTAGAGCATCTAGCGCCACGTCCTGAAAAGCCCTCTTGTGTTCCCAAGACTTTGGCCAAGTCAAGGGGACCTTGTCAGAGGTCAGGACTGGACGAGTGGGAGTATAACCTGGAGGACACTAGGAACTGGGCAAACTAGCGTTACCTGCAGAACCTGCCTTCCCACCTGTAGGCTGGGTCAGCTGATCCCTGGAGTGCTGGTCACACAATGGAATAGCGCGGCTAATGGCGCCACTACCGTGGAGTTCTGTCTATAAATCCACTCTCTGCAAATACTGGGTGCAGAGCCGAGCAAGCAGGAGGAGAAGTGCTACTGTCCAGTTCCAGCCGGCTGCTGCTGGCTGTGGTGGAACACAGAGAGATGGAGCGTTAGGGTCCATCCCATCACCTGCACCCGCTGTTGAGAGCTGTTGCTAAATAAGTCCTCACCCCTTGCCGAGCAATGCTTTTTCATTTTCCATTTTATTAGGACGTGTTTGTAGCTCATGCATTTTACAGTCATCTCGGGTGGTGGGCACAGGTACCCTCCATTTCACAGCTTGCTTCTTGTTTTTAAATCCCCTTTCCTCCCACCCTGCGTGGAGAGTGCAGTCTCTTCTGCTGGCAGGGAGGAGAGTTCGGTTCCCTGCTCAGCATCTCCTATTAATTGGGGTGCTGGAGGTGGGAGAACCTCCATTCAGCCTTTCCGAGATGGGGAGGTTCATTGTGTGGTGCGCAGTTCAAATTCAGCTTCGTTGTCTGGCCCTGCCTTGCTTTGGGAGGCCGCCCCTCTGTCTGTCCTGTTAGTACACAGTGGCTTTTGTTGTCATCGTTGTTGTTATTGTTGTTGTTTTTAATTTTTTTGTGATCTGTATTCATTGTTGTTGTTGGGTCACTGCTTCTTCAGCTCCAGGTCTAGGACAGATGAGGCCAAAAGAAAACTTCATAACATGTTTTCACGTCTGCTCCGCCGGGCCGTCTCATGAGTCTTCTTTATTCGTTTTTTGAATACTGTCAGGAATTTTGTACTTTCTGGAAGATCATTTTATCCTATTTTAAAGGAACAATCACAAAATTAGAATTTTAATTGGAATTAAATTAAACATATTTATACGTTCTATATTAACTTGGGATAAGTCATTTTATGACAATGAGCATTATATCTGAAAATATGCAATGTTTTGTTTGTTCCTTTTTTATATCTCTTTAGATCTAATAGTTTTCTCACATTGGGTTGAATACTATATTCTGTTATGTTTATTCCTACAGAGCCTATTTCATATAGTGATTTTTTTTTTTTTTTGTTACCATGAATGGGTTATAGTCATTCATTGCTTAATGGTAGGGCTGCCTTCAGAGCAAGGTGTCATTTGGGGTTTTGTCATGGAGTCCCTTTACACACACAGGACGTGTGTGTCTGCTCTGGCATTACACAGGATTTGCTGTAAGCTTTATAGGTAGAAGGAATATATATTTTTTAAAGCTAGATAGTTGTAGAGGGTGGTGCAACTTTACTTATTTCTTTTTTAGTATATGTTTCTGATACACAGTAGCTGCCTTCACCTTCGGGGACTGGTACTTGTATGCACTGCATCTTGATAATTTTGACTCCCCCATCTCCTGTGGCCCTCCTTCCCGCCCCTTCCCCAAGTCCCCTGCACCTGTACAGAGCCTACCCCTCCAGGTTTCCGACCATCTCTCCTTTATTATGGGTTTCACATATAAGAGAAGCCACACAATATTTGACCTTCTGCATTTGATTTTTTTTCACCTTAGCACAATGGTATTAAGACCCATCCATTTTCCCGCAAATGACTCAAATTACTAACAGGAATTCATTTTAATGATTAAAAGTATAATGAATGGATAAATAAACCAGCCACAGAGTTGTTTATTATTATCATCATCTAGTATTATGTGCTTTACATAATTTTATGAGCTATGCTTTTACATAACTGGTAACGCAGTAGATTTGTTTATATCAGCATCACCATAAACACACAGATAATATGTTGCGCTCTTGTATTACAATGGTTACAGCCCCACTGGTGATGGCGCATTGTAATGTGATGGGATCGTCGTCACATAGTGATCCGTCACTGGTCCAAACATTGATTTGTGACACACGACTATCTTTCTCCACTTATGCATGTGTAGCATAGATGCTATTGATTTTGTATACCTGTTTGGTAAGGTACTTTCTTCCTCATCAAATAGCCTTACTAATTCGTTAATTTTTTTTAACTAGACTCTTTTGGGATTCCCAAGCATACAATTATATTATCAGTCTACTATTTTTTAATCATCTGCCCCTAGTATTCATAGTTTGGTGGCCAAATACCAACAATTGGGAAATAAACTGCCCATGAATGTGGAAATGCTTGAATAAATGTCAACTTGGCCACAAAATTGAATGTTAATTCCTGTAGAAATAGGTTAAGTTGGGTAGATTTCACCTATGAAAGGTTAAGTGAGAAAGAAAAAATTGCAATGGCAGGATCCTATTTTTCTGAAACACCAGTATATCTGTATGCAGTTGTATATATGACATATACATTTGTAATTATATAGAGAGAGAAAACTGTGAGAAGACATCAGTTGATTTACACTGGCAACGGTAAATGAGACGAAAAGGAGAGAGAAGTGAAACAAACCGAAAAGACTACATTGCAGTAAGACGCTATTCACCACAGAGACGGCTCCTATGATGCAAAGTCATTCGGGTTAAACAAGCAGAATTGTGGGAGGAGACCCGTGGCGGACGCCAGAGGGGGCAACAGAGGTCCCAACTGCACGCGGGAGTCCAGGAGACTTTGTTTTTACTTTTCATGAATTATTCAACATGCTTACTATGAAAGTAGATTGTAGGATCATAAAATACAGGAAGTATAGAAATTTTATGGTAGAAATTAAAAATTAAAAGCAAAATGCCATAAGAAGGGTTCTAGCTTCACCATCAGCCCAGCCCTTCTGCAAATTTCCGCTACAGTACTAAAGTTTCTTTGATAAAAACAAAACAAAACAAAACAAAACAAAAAACCAGAAACTGGAAGACTAAATAAATTCCACAGAATTAATTGGAATAGCCCAAACTGAAAAGGGAATTTTGCGTTTGCCTCTGGAAGGACAGGGGTCTAAGCAGCCCTGAGAGTCTAGGAAATGAGTGCTCCTGGGCAACTGCTCATATTTTAAGATGAATCCTTTCTGATCATTTTCTCCCTGGGGACCACCGTGGACAAGACTTGGGGTGAGTCCTCTCCCCAAACTTGGGATGAGCGCTCAGCACTCGGCCAGAGGTGGCTGAAATTGGTTGGTTTTGTCCTTTCAAGATTGTGTGCACTGGGAAAGGAATTACTGTGCTAAAAATGCTTTGGCATGCACACACTGTCCGGAAGGGATTGTGGAAAATATGGAGGTAAAATACAGATGTCTGTGGAGGAGCTCTCGGATACTAGGGGTCTGCTGGAGTCTGGGCCCGCAGATGGGGTGCCCGTGGCTCAGTCTGTGGCCGGCAGCGTCTGTCTTCCTGCCCAGGGTGTGAGCAGTCCAGCCTCTTCCCAATCCACTGGACTCCCTTTCCTTCAGGCCCCAGACTTCCCTCCACATTTGTCTTATCTGTTGCAGTTCCAGCTCACAGTGAGACAGTAATCGATCAACACAGAATACGAAGATAAAGATGCATTATATACTGTCTCAGTGGAAAGGATAAAGGACCTGAAGAAAGTCAGGTTAAAAGAAGTAGGCACTATGAAGAATTAAATTTTTATTGGACCAGCAAATTATCTCAAGGAAGACAGAAGAATAAGATTGGTGGATGAAAATGTCCCCAACTGGCCCACCCTGGAAGCAGGCAGTTAAGGATCTACTTAGATGCATGCTACCCATACCGAAATTCAAAGAGGCTTTAAGAGAGGAAAATTCCTTCTTTCCTCCCTCCCTTTCTTCCTTCCTATCTTCCTTCCTTCTTTCCTTCCTTCCTTCTTTCCTTCCTTCCTTCCTTCCTTCCTTCCTTCCTTCCTTCCTTCCTTCCTTCCTTCTTTCCTTCTGCCGTTACTGGGGTTGGAACCAGGGCCTCCACACTGAGCTGCCTTTCCTCCCTTTCAAGAATGCATAGTATTCCATTATATGTTTGTTTCTTTTCTTTGTCTGTTGATAAACACTGTTAGGGCTTGGACCTAAATTGGCTCCAAAAGCCTCACTGTTTGGGAGGTGATTTGATTATTGGGGTGCAGTAGCTGACCTGCAGCTAGAAGGTGGGGCTGGGCAGAACAGGAGAGCCACTCAGCGTGACCCGGGCAGGTTAGTCTCCCTTCTCAGCTCCTCTCTCTGCTTCCCGGATGCCCTGAGGTGAGAGCTTTCCCCTACCTACGCCCCTCTGCTGTGGCATTTCTGTGTTGAAGCCAAAACTGTGAGACCAAAGAGCCCTCTCTTCCTTTAAGTTGTGGGTGTTGAGTATCGTGTCTTGGTGATAGGAAAAGTGACTAAGACTCTTTTCTCTTTATTTTTTATCTGGAGACAGGGCCTTGCTAAGTCACTAAGTCTCAAAGGCTGGATTTGAGACGCGCTTGCCTCAGCCTCCCAGACTGCAGAGATTATAGGCGTGCGCTACCACATGGGCCACAGTAGGGACCTTGCCTGGCACCTGTATCAAGGGTCCCCTCTGTGTGTGACTCTTCTTACCAATGCGCAGTGGTTTAGAGCGACATTTTCTGATTCTTTGTCTCAAGTGTGTGTCTGCTGACGGACTCCACACTTTGCCCTGGGTGTGTGCACTGGCCAGGGCTTCTTGGCTGTATCCTGAACCCAGGCAGATGGGCAGGGAACCCCTGCAGGAAACCTTTCCACATGGAAATCACCTGCTGCTCCTGACATCAGGACGGGAAGCTGCTGACCCCATGGAGGGCGTGACTGGGGTCAGGGAATGAATTTTCTGTGAACATTTTAACTACTCCGTATCCCCACCAAAGTAGCCCTAGCCCTTGATGGGATAAACAGAGAGAACAGAACTGGATAGTTGTACGCTGGAATGTTTCCTTTCGTTTTGTTGGCTGACAAATGATCAGGAAAAGTGTTGAGAAAAAGAGAAGAGGAAAAGAGAGAAGGAAGCAACCTAGAGCTATATGTTGTGGAGCTTAACTGTTATTGTTTTAGAGTGGCAATATAGTGTAGGAGGGGGATTCTTCTGTATCATTGTCAGCAATCCCCACATTTTCTATGACACATAGGTAATGTTTTTATCCTAACAATAGCATATGGAGGAAAGGAAGAAAGGATAGAAGAAAGAGAGGAAGGAGGGAGGGAAGGAAGGAAGGGAATAAAAAAGAGAAACTTCCAAGGACTCCTTTTCTTCTCTACAGGAGAAAATCAGAATACAGCATTGGTGGAAAGGACGGGCGAGCATTGGGATTTCATCTCTGTAGAGTAGAAGGGCAAATTTAATGCTGCGAAATGCCTGTTTTTTCTATGCTAGTTAAATTTTCTACTCAGGGTAGAGGCTAAAGATCACATTTTTATAAGGCATTGATTTTTTCGAAGGGCAAGAGATAGAAGACCTTTTAAGGAATTAACGTCCTTTCTCAATTCTGTTAAGAGGGTGATGATTTATTGGGTCAGGGATGCTGACTTCCGCTTTCTATTCCTCTGTTTCCTCATCTGCAAAATGAAAAGGCTGAATGTAATGATCTCTAAGGTCCCCAAAGTCTACCTTTCAGTAATTCTAATATTCCTCCTGCACGCTGGTTATCTCAAGGTCTACTATTTGACAATGCATGCTCCAAAGAGAGAGGTTTAAATTTTTACCCTGTTTCATACTGACATTTTTATAGTAGCTAACACAGACATATGTTTGGAACTTTGTTTTATTATAGTTTTCTGGTTTTATAAATATTAATGAACATTGTATAAATTTAAAAAGCAGAAAAATCACCTTTAAAGCCACTACTATTAACCTTTCATGGTATGTTTGCAGTATATTTTCAGTGCATGCATATTATAATTATGGATCTCATTTTTCACATTATATATTGTGACTTTTTCCTGCACAATTAAATTATCTTCTAAGCAATTATTATTAATGGATAAATTAGATTTAATCATTTTAAAAATTATCCTTTATAAACTGCATTATTAATAAGCTATTTTTGACCCTTATGCTCTTTCAGCATTTGGCAGGGATGAAATTCTTGGGCTTTGATATCACACAACCTGAGAGTGAAGTCCTGGTCTTTTCAGAGATTGTGTGACTCCAGACAAGGGTATTGGACTTCACTAAGATTTATTTTCCTGGGCTACAAAATAAAAACACAGTATACACTGTCTGTATAAGGTTGATATGTCTATATACTGTGCACTACCTGTATAAATTTGATTCGCTTATACAGTGCATACTGTCTGTGTCCATGCTATAGTTCAGACCTTATGTGTTCCTCCAAGCCCATATGCTAAAGACTTGGGCCCTAACTGGTGACTAGGAGGTTGTGGAAGCTTTGAGGGGTGGGATCCAGTGGAAGGTCTCTGGATCACTGGGAGTGTGCCTTAGAAGAGACTGTGGGAGCTTGATCTCTTCTCTTTCCTTTGTTTCCTGGCCATGAAGTGAGCCTTTTTCCTGCACCACACACCCTTTCCATGATGTGCTGTCTTACTCCAGGTCTAAAAGTAACAGGATCAATTGGCCGTGGACTGAATCTCCAGAACCATGAGCCACAAAATACTTTCCTCTTTATCAGTTGATTATCTCAGAGATCTGTTGTGATGGTAGGAAGCTAACACGATACGGCATCTTGTGCAGACTGGGCCACTGGTTATGCAGCAGGGCTGTATCTGCTCACACACCACCCACTCCCTCTCTGTCCTCACTGCGTTTCCTCAATACCAGCCCACAGAGGCCCTTCCTGCTTCCGAGGGATCAACACCTTGTGCTCTGTGCAACCAGAAAAAAAGGCTGCAAATATTTCACAATGAAATTCTAGTTCTCCCTGTTGGAGTCAACAGAACAGAAGCAGAGTAATCACCCTTGTCTCCAAATTAGGGACACAGAACTAAACCTAAAAGGGAAAAGGAAGGGAGGGCCTTCTTGGCCAACCCCGGATCTTCAGGATTAGGCACCTGTGTGAAGCTGAGTCAGGACCACATGGCCTTTGCAATTCTGTGTCAGGAAGATGAGCAAGCCACCCCCCAGTCACCCTTCGAGTAGGGTCCCTTTGTGTCCCAAACTGCTCAGCTCCCAGCTGGTCTACCCAGTAGCAACAACAGCCTTCTGGGCTGTGGAAACCATTGTCAGATGGCCTGGTATATGAAGATTCCAGGCTCCTTTGTTCTGCCCAAAGAATTGGCTGGGACAACCATGTTAAATATAACTGTTATTCAAAGTAGAGGAAAATGTAATGTAAAGGAAGAAAAGGGAAGGATGAAGTGAAGTAAGAAAAGGGAAGAGAGGAGCCAGGAGTTTGATTCAGTAGCTTAAGTGCCTGTCTGGCAGGCGTGAGGTTGTGAGTTTGATCCCTGGTGCCCCAAAAAGCAAAACAAAACAAAACAAAACAAAAAAACAGAAAAGGGAAAAGAGGGAGAGATACATTCTAAAGTGGGACAGGAGAAACAGGAGGATGGGCAAATTGCAGGGTGGCACCTGTGGCAGCTAAGTCAGTGGCCACCAGCTCTTCCATCCTTCCGTATCCAGTCTGCCGGAGGCTACTCTGCCTGACTGACTGGCTCCATCCATCCTGGACTGGGCTACACAGGTACATCCTGTTCCTAGCCGCTGGTCTGTATCGTCCTAACTGACAAGCCACATCCTGTCTGCCAGACAGCTTGCCTTCGCCCTAATCTCCTACGTCAGAACCATGTCTGGTCTCTAGGCTCTGGTCTCTTAGGAGCCACTGGTGACATAAAGGACAGACTCTCCTCCAAAGAGGAAAGACCACACAGGAACAGTCCCGGCCTCCCACAGGGCAGCACCCAACCTGGCTGGTGTAAAAAGTGCCGAGCACACTTGTGCTGTTTTCAATAGCACAGTGTTTCACAGGACAAATGGTGTCCACATGTGCAGGTGCTTC
This sequence comes from Dasyprocta punctata, assembly GCA_004363535.1. Lineage (NCBI taxonomy): Eukaryota > Metazoa > Chordata > Mammalia > Rodentia > Dasyproctidae > Dasyprocta > Dasyprocta punctata. Next base: position 13,199 of record RJWM01031965.1, on the reverse strand, counting down.
TTGTTTATTTTATTTTTTGTTTATTTGTTAATTATTAGCACTAACAAGGTAAGGTGTAAAGCGTAATGTTTTGAAATATGTGTACATTGCAGAATGAGTAAATCAAGCTGCATAATATATACATTCATGGGTGACTTTTTTTTTTTTTTTTGGTAGTGAGCTCACTTAAGATCTATTTTCATGGCAAGGCCTCAGGATAATTTTTTAGAAATGTAATTATCTTCTTAAGTATGGACATTTTTAAGACTTTTAATAAGTATAGATCATCTTGCCCTCAGAATGATTAAAAAAATTAAACTCTAATGAGAGGATCGGCTTTCCTAAATTTTCCCCCAAATTAGTATAAAATATATACTTAAGTTCTACTTTTATGATTCTAAAAACAATATATGAATGCTTATTTAAAAAGCATCCATTAACTTTGAATGAGTACAGTTTTTGAACAAATTAGTTCTGCATCATTATTTTTAATGCAAGCAAACTAGTGTTCCATGGTTTGATGGCGGTTTTCTTTTTTTAATCTTTTTGTTTGGGTTTTTTGTTTTTGCTAGTCCTTTATTAATAAAGCATTTAGTTTGGATTTTTTTTTTCGGTACCAGGGATTGAACTCACAATCTTGCACCAGCCAGGCAGGGGCTTAAGTCACTGAGCCAAACTCCTGGTCCTTTTTTTTTTCAAGGAAGGGTCGCACTATGTGCATATATCATTTTTGTACTTGCTAAATTTTGCAATAACTCTTGCCATTAATTCTTGGTGAATGTTTTAAAATTATTCCCTTAATATAATTTCTAGAAGTGAGTTAAAGATAGGCAACCTTCTGTATATATTTTTAATCTCTCATTACCAAATCACTCCTTGAAAAGTTTATGCTAAATTTCACTTTCTGTATTGGAATGTTTTGAGCACTCCTGATAATAATGACTATTATTTTTAACCTTTGCTAATTTTTAGTAATAAAAATATATCCTTTTCTAAATTATATTTTAAACTCATTAATCAATTTCGATATTTTAGTGTGTTTATATTTATCTTTTGGAGAGTTCCTATATCTTTTCTGGATTTTCCATGGAATTCTTGTTTTTTAAATTTTGCTATATGTAATACAATTATTGCATTAGCAGTTTTAATAGTTATGGTGCATTTCAAGTAAATAACTTAATATTATATATTAATAAGAGTTATATATTAGAGTCTATTTTTACATAGATTTATAATATTGCCCTAGTTTTGTGTTTGCATCTTAGCTGCCTTTTTGATGTTAAGCTTGCAATGATCTTATTCCAGGATTGTAAACATATATTTCTAAGTTTTTCTCAAGTTACTTTCCAGTTTTATTTTCTTTATTCAAATTTGAAATCTTCTAGAATAACTTAAGTGTAAGCTGTAAAATCAGAACTTTATTTTGTCCAAATCTAACCAGTTTCCCCAGCATCATTTGATAAATAATTCATCATTCATTTCTGCACTAGTATTATCATATGGTAGATTCCATTTCATTTGCCTGCTTTAGAAATCTAAACTTTTTCCATCCTTTAATTGGTATCTGCAGCATTAGAACATGGGCTAAATTACTGCATTTTTTGAGGTACCTGGGAACCTGTGCTCCTTCATTCTTCCCTGAGAACATTTCCTCTCCATGTTCATATGAATGTGATTCCAGCACAAATCAATTTTTTTGAAAAGTAAGAAATATCCTTCTTTTAATTTTGGTAAGAATTATGATGAATTTATAGGTTACTTTTGGGGATAATGAAATCTTTGCAATAGTATGTACTTGCATCCAACATTACTATAAAATTCAGTCAAGTTTTACAGTTTCTTCAGGTAAGTATTACAGATATTATGTCTTTTTTATGCCACAGTGTTTGTTATGTATTATCAAAGGAATTATTTTCTTCATCATTCCAGTTTATTAAACAGTTCTTGCTTTCATAACTGTTACTAGTCTTTGACCTTATTACTGAAATCCATAATCATTCTTTTCCATCTGATATTTTTAGTTTCCACTAAGAAAGAAATCATGTTTACAAACTATGATAATTTTGACCTTTCTATTTTATTATTGTGATTTTTTCTTTGTGACATTAACTAGAAGTAGAATCTAGAACATCGAAACTAATTATAGTGTGTGAATCTCCTTCTTGTCTAACTTAAGTGGGAATGCTTCAAGATGTGGACAATATTTTCTTTTTGTTTTGAGGAAAGAGGGCACCAGGGAGTGAATTTAGGGCCTCATGCATGCTAGGTGTATAGTCTAACACTGAGCTACATCTCCAGTCCCATATAATATTCTCTATTCATTTCAGATAGACATCCTTTATCATATTAAATAGGTCTTTTTTCAGTTAAGAATTTTCCTAGAATTGCCTTTTTTTTCCTAGTTAAGAATGAATGTCAAAATTTATCAAATGTTTTTCAAGCATCTACTGGGATGTTCATGTATGTTTTTCTTCTTTAATGTATAATACGATGAATTAAATAAATATACTTCTGAGGTTCCATCTCATCCCAGAAAAAATAGCTATCGTCAAGAAATCAACCAGTAACAAACTCTGGCAGGGCTATGGGGAAAAAGGAACCCTTCTCCACTGTTGGCGGAAGTGTAAACTGATGCAACCACTGTGGAAATCAGTGTAGAGATTCTTAAAAAAACTAGGATTAGTGATCCCATTGGAACCAGCTATTCCCCTTCTGAGTATTTTCCCAGAAGAATTAAAAACATAATACCACAGTGATATATGTGCATTCATGTTTATAGTAGCACAATTTGTATTGCTAAATCTTAGAAACAACCCAAATAACCCATCAACTGAGGAATAAATAAAAAAGATGTAGTATTTTTGTACAATGGAGTACTACTCAGCTACAAAGGATAAACTTCAGGTTTTGATAGGTAAATGGATGCAACTAGAGACCATAAGTGAAATCAGACTCATATGTGTAAACATAGTATTGCTTTCCTAGTGTAAGAAACTGAAAGAGTAAATAAGATCCAAAATCCACAACAGATATTGTGAAAGGGAAAGAAACTGCTCAAAAAGATAGCTAAGATAATATACTGCTAATTTCTTTTAGTTCATTGAAAAGAACGGTTTGTGCTTCTATTGTTCGATCAATTTTGAATGCCTGTATATATTGTAATCTGAGTGACTGCTCTGAAGATAATATGCAATATATTAACCATTGTTAATTTCCTATTATCTTGATATGAAATTTTGTATCCTTGTTTTTACTGTTTTTTTCTCTTTAAAATAAAAAAATAAATATACTTCTAATGTTAAGATCTCCTTTTACTTCTAGTATAAGTGTTATGTGTGCATTAGTGTTCCCATCACTAAGACACAGTACCCTACATTCACAACTTTAAAGAGGAGGGGTTTATTTGGCTCGGGTTTTGGATCATGGTCAGCTTTCTCAAGGCAGGGACATCATGGTAGAAGGGGACTGTGGGGGAGGAACGACTCAGCTCATGGTGGGTGGAAAGCAGAGCAGGGAAACAACATCTGAGAGGAAAGAGCGGGACCAGATAGAGACCCCAAGGTCATACCTGTGTGTACCACCCAAAGATGCCCAGAAAGATACTTTACTAATCCCCTGGGCAGCTTCCAAGCCAATCAAGTTGGCAATGCAGCCTAATGATCACAAAATGAGTTCTTTGACTCTTTTTTATATTGTGCTCTAGGACTGTGTCTTAAAATTTCCTTTTCTAATGTTACAGAAATTTCAGCATTCTCCTCCTCCTCATACATCAGCAAAGATTATGGTACATAAGTGTAATTCATACAGTATTTTGAATTAATTTATATTATTTTTAATTCTCATGACTATTCTTAAGGTAAGTATTATTATAACACTTTAGAAAAAGGATTTAGAATAGTTACATGTCCAGGTCATGAAGTACTTCTTTACAATGGAGTAAGAATTTGTGCATAGCTCTATTTAACTCCCAAGCGTATAATTGTAATAATTTCATGTGTCCTTAATATTGAATGGAAAGATTGGTTTGTAGATTATTTTTTAGTGCTCTATCTGTCAAATTTTATTATCAGGATTGTGCTAACCTAGTAAAACAAATTGAAATGTCTGCTATAATTTAAACATTATTAAACATTTTTAATAGCATAGAATTAAAATTTTTCTCACATATCTGCTTTATTTTTCAAAATTCTTTTCTTTTTTCTTTACTGCACTTGCTTCATTTTATATATTTTATTGGTCTCTGAAAAGAAAGAAAACACATCATTTTATATATCAATTATGATTTTTCCATTTTGCTTTAGTTTAAGAACTTTTTTAGCTTCTCGATGAAGGACTTGATCCATTTCTTCTCTAAGGCAGTGAGAAGACCAGAAATAAAGCTTGCTTCCAACGTATTGCTGTAATATCCATGTGCATTTATCAGTTCTTCACCACTATAATGAAAATGCCGTCACAGGATACTTACAAAGAAAAAGAAGGTTATTTAGCTCTCCTTTGTGAAAGTTTAAAGTCCAAATGGTCTTACGTAGGCTCTGTGGTGAGGGCTGGAAAGCAATGTTGGAACAAGAAAATTACATCTTGAATAAGAAAGCAGAGAGAGGAAAGGGGCGGGGCCAAACTTAGGAAATTTTCACAGCCTTCTTAGGGATCTGGGACTTCCCTGTAACACACACCTGTTAAAGGTGCTGCCACCTCTCAACAGAGGACTCAGAGGACCAGGCCTTTAACTCATGGTCTTTTAGGGACACACGAACCACAGCTAAACCATATTACCCACCAGTGTGACAGGGACAGATCCCACACAGCAAAAGAACATAAAATGCTGACATCTCATACACTGAAGATATGTAAGAAATTCAGCCATTGCTTGGTCGTACGGCAGTGGAGGAATTTGGGGGAGTGGTGGTGGGCAGGATGGAAAGCCCAGTAGAAAGCAAGGGGACTTCTACCCTATTTCCCCCACCTCATTAAAACAGGTCGTAGAGTGAGTTAATTAAACTGTGACATAAATGTTCTCTGATGAGTGTATTTTAGCTAAAATAGAACTTCTACTACAAGGTAATGTACAATGCAAACAATTAGAAAAATTGACTCAAAAAAGTAGAAATTTTTAAAACATCATATTGGTACACTTTGAAGGTAAAAATATTAAGAATTCGAGAATAAAAAAGTCTCATGAATTTTAAAAGATACTGTTAAACTATATGAAAATTGCAGCAGAGGTAGTTGATGTTAACAAAGCCAAACAAGGAAGCACACATGATCACACACACACAACCACACACACACACACACACACCCACACACAAAACAACGTGGACCCCTCTCGGTGATTTCTCAAGGCAATGACACTCTTCCCCTTGTCATCAGGTTTCAAGATTTGATTTGCTGAGTCAGTGAGATGGGAATGAATTTGACCTGTGTCCAGTGTGAGCCAGAGGTGGAAGAGCCTGTGATGGCCCACGCCTCCGCTTTCCCTCCGGGTGGGCACACCCTGGATGAAGCTGCTCCTTCCCCAGTCTCAGTCTGACTCTGACGTCCACGGGGTGAGAGAAAGATCATTCTTTCTTGTTGCAAGCACCATCATGGTGGGCTGGTTGTTGGGAACAAGATCGCCTATGTTGACTGATGGTATAAGCTTGAATAATTATCCTTATATTCAAAGCAAAACAAATGTAAAAATTTAAACATAAAGGATAAAAAATATGTAAGATAGATTCAGTGAGTCCAAAACTGAGATTAAAGTAAGTTCAAAAGCATATTTTGATTGAACTGGATATACAATATGGGGAGCAGGGAGTTAATCAAGGAAAAAATGCTTTCTTTGTAACATTCAGTGTTTTCCTCTCTGGACTGTTGTCATCTTTTGTTTCCCAATTTGTGCTTCAGCAGTCTTAAAGATTTTTTCCTACAGTTCCTAATTGCCTTCCTTCATTTAATTGAAAAAAAAAATTCGTTTTTGTTTTGTTGTGAGACAGGATCTTGCTATGTAGTTTGGATTGGCATTGAACTTGTGGCAAGCCTTCTGCCTCAGCCTCTGGAGTGCTGGGATTACAGGCGTGCATCACCATCCCTAGCCTAATGGAAAATTTTAAACGTTTATACTTTTAAGATTTACCCAAATCCACTTTCTCAACTGATAAACTAGGTTTTGACCTTCTACTTATGTAAAGATTCTCAAACTTTAGTATGATTTTGCAACCCATTGATGGGCCTATTAAGAATGGAAATTCCTGGGGCCTATCCCTTTAGTTGACATAGAAATTTATAGCTTTAATAAAATTTCAGAAAATTTTAATTTGAGGTAGATAATTATTAGCTGTTAAAAAAGCTTTGCTTCTAAGGTACCAAAGGTCTCAACTGGCCTTTTTTTTTCCCTTTCAAGTGAGGAAAACATGTAACAACATTAGAACCAAAATTTTGCCTTAGCTCTCAGGCAGTCAAATCCTCACCCTTCCAAAGGCAACCAGCTTTAAATCACCCATAATTAAGCTCCACAAGGGCAGGAACCTTTATTTCTTGTTAAATTCTAGTTCTCAGTGTTTGAAATGGTGAATCAATTCTTGTTGAATAAATGCACATATTCCTTGATAATTTTTAAGATAATTTTGAAAGTGGCTTAAGAGCATTCATCCTCAATGATCCTGAACTCTTGGATTTTCAGAAGATCAAAGCACTTTGTTATGGTTTAAGTCCCCTAAAATTTGTGTGCTAAAATTGAACCATCAGCATTATAATATGAGTTGGTTTAGCCTTTAGGAGGTGTGAAGGCAGAGCTATTGCATCTGGAGAGCAAGGCTCTCTGCTCTGTTGTCTGAGCAGCCCACCGGGATGGTAACTGGGCCCCAATAAAAAATTAGAGGGACAAAGTTTAATGGAAGGAAGACGCTTTATTTGTAAAGAGGAAAAGGAAGGGGGAGAAAGAAGATAGATAGCTATCCTGATGAAAAAGAATCATGGTAGGGGGTTCCAGAAAGACAGACCAATGGTACATTGTTCTCAGCTGCTTTCATAGGGCTGATGAGTGACCCTTCACCCTCTACCTGGAACTTACTATAATAGGATTGCGTTCCAGGCACCTCTACCTAATGTCATTTCTTTACCTGGTACTATGGGATGGGGTCATATGGATCGCCTTTGCAGATTCTTGGGGTCCCAAACGAAGAACTGGGCAAGACGCACAGCAAAGGTAGCTAAAGAGTGCATTTACTGACGGTGCAAAGGAAGTACACTCTGTGGAATGAGAGTGGGATGGTGAAAAGATTCACAGCGGCCAGAGAGTAAGGGAAAGGGGTCTTCAGAATCCAGATCTCTCAGGTTATCTCTCTTTCATGCAGGTAAGGCATTGGGAAAGTCATTCTATCAAATACTTGGAGTCAAGGCATGCACAAACTGATCTATAAAAAAACTCACTTGGCTTCTTGTTATGTGCAAATTAAGGATCAGAAATACTGTCTTCTGATTGGCTGCACTCACATGCAAATGAAGGATTGAAAAGAGCATCTTTTGATTGATCCTATGAACAGCACCAGATTCAAAGAAACAAAATTCCTTGTGATGAATGTGATCATTACATATGGCAAATATGTACTAATACATTTTCTTCATTTAAAAAAGGGTATTTCACATCATCATCTCTTAGCTAATAAGAGAAAAGGAAAACCACTGGAGTTTGAAAATAAAAACATTTTCTTTCAATTAGCATGTTTCAGGGAAAGAAAATTTAAAATTAACTTCATTTAACCATTGAAAATTAATATACACCAAGTACTGCACACACACATTCATTGTATCTCTTAACATAGTCACAGTTTTTCTCACTTCATTTCCTAAATAAACCTTTGAGTTTATGTCCTCAAGGGCAAAAATCATTATTAAAATATGCCATTTATATTATAAGCATGTTGTAGAGCGATATATAACAAATATGCAAAATCTAAGGAATAAGTTAGATAATGAACAATAAAGAACTTAGATAATAAAAGGATCACTGTTTCTGAAGCTACTACTGGTTTGTAATGATTAAAAATAATCAGAGTCAGTGGCTATGTTGTTCTATCATTGGTACAGAATTCTGGGTCAGTGCACCCTCAGTAATTTAGAACAAGCAATAATCTTCATTCTTACTGGACTCATTCTGGACTCAGGATGGAAAACTGGTAGCTTCCTCGTGTAGGCATTCTCAATAGGAAGTCTGAAAGCTCCTAGGAGAGGTAGAGGAACCATGTTATTTCTTTAAGAAACTTAAAATTGATTCAGTACCTTTCTGACCCATATCCATGTTGAAAGGAGACAACGTGGTTAAATTCAATACCAAAGGGCACGGTTTCTCCATGGAGGTTAGGATGAGGAGAACAGAAGAGAGTGTTTTCTAAAGTGGGAAAAGTCACACTGTATCCTCCTACTTATTATGCTAGAAAAATGCAAAATGACTTAAGTTTGTTAAGGAATAAATTTATAAGAAGAGGCACTGATCTGTAACACTTGAAATTACTTGACTCACCAAGATGTCTTTGCTTCGTTCTCAAAATGATGCAGAAAACACACAGCGCATATTTTTTAAGATTGGAAATTAAGGCATGTCTACAGAACTGAAGATGAATAGAAATTACAAATATTTTTATACTTCAGTCATCTTCATGAACTGATCACTTGATTGCAGTGATTGAATTTGGACTCTCTTTAATATGATATTGAATAAAGGAACATTGATTGAAAAGAAAAGCAGGAGAAGTTTGAGGAAATAGCCAAAAAATAGTTACTCTTTCAAGGAAAAGTTTTCTTATGAATATGAGAATTGTAAGTTGAGTTGATCAAGGTTAGAGGGTATGGGCGGCTACATGATGGTCTACAAATACATTCAAGGGCTAAAAACTGGAACCTCTGCGTGCTATCTTATATGGTACAAGGGACTTAGCAGGTATGATTAAACTAAGGATCTCACAATGGGAAATAATCTTGGAATACCTGCGTGGACCCCTAAATCACAAGTGTTTTGATAAGACAGAGGCAGGAAGAAAATTTACTATAGAAGAGAAGAAGACAAATGGGTGATGGAGACAAATTGGAGCACTGCACTCTGAAGATGGAGGAAGAAGACGCACATCAAGATAAATAGGTGGCCACAAAGAACTGCAAGAAGTCGGGAAATAGTTTCTCTTCTAAAGCCTCCAGAGGATATGTGCCCATGGCAATGCCTTTGTTTCAACCCAATGAAACCCATTTTAGACTTTTAATCTCCAGAACTACAAGAAAGGCATAGTGTTCTAAGACACCATATGTGGTAATTTGTTATAGAATTCAAGGGACACCAGTACCTATGGTACCTGAGAAATTTCATAACTTTCATGAATTGACTTACTATTGGAACAGCAGACCTATATTCTGCAAAACAATACGTAATTAAGTAATTTCCTATATGTCTTAGGCACTATTCATTTAAGGGATATGTTTAGGTTGAAGGTTAGGAATGAATTCTTTCAATTCCATTAGAACGTGGAGTACTACACTCCAAGCTCTCCTTGACTTGAGAGTTTGTGCTGAGAAATCAGCTGTGATTCTGATGGGCTTTCCTTTATATGTGATTTGTTTCTTTTCTCTGACAGCTTTTAAGATTCTATTCTTGTGGTGAATTTCTGGAATCTTGACTATGATATGCCTGAGTGTAGATTATTTTTTATCATTGCTAATTGGAGTTCTATACACCTCACTTATTTGTATGTCAAATTCTTTTTCTCTGCCAGGAAAGTTTTCTGTCATGATGTCTGTAAACATGTTTTTAATGTCATTTGTGGTATCTCCTGCTTGTTCATTGACTCCAATTAATTTTACATTATTCTTCTTTGTCTTATCTAGCAGTTGCTGAATTGATTTCTCATGATCCCTTACTACTTTTGAGAAATCTTTCTTTTCCTGATTGTTAAGAGCAAGCCTGTCTTCAATATCTGAGATCCTGTCCTCACACTGGCCTAATCTGCTTTGAATACTTTCAATGGAATTTTTATTCTCCTGGATATCTGCTTGAGTCTGCTTTATGGATTCCATTTCTTTCCTATGCTGTGCTTCCGTAATTCTCTTAAACTTATCTATTATTTTTGCCTGTGTTTGCTCTAATGTCATTAAGCATGGTGTGTATTTTGGTAATCTCTGTGGTTATTTGAGAGATTATTTCTGATTTCATTTTTTCCAGAGCTCCATTCAAATGATTTGTTTTCACTTCAGAGAGACCTGGTGGCAGCTTTCATATTGTCCCACCTCATTGCCGCCTGGATTTGCCTTTGGTGAATTGGATGTTTGGGGTTGCATCTTGTTTAAGTGTCTTCTCATTTCTATCCTTTTTTAATTTAATTCCTGGGACGATGCTTATAAGTTGTCAGTGGTGAGTTGCTTTATTGATAGTATTTAGGACACTTAGGTGATGATTACTTCTCTGACGTATCTTCCAGGTATAGCTAGTTTTTGGATTTTGAGTCTGTTAGAAGATCTTACCTCTTCAGTTTGTTGGAGATGAGAAGTTGTTGCTTGTTTGACCTAGTCCCTGCCACAGTATTTTCTGTGACCCTTAGTTAATCTCAATCATGGACTATCAGGACCAACAGCTGTTTAGAATAATTATGGTAATTTTGACTGTAGTGGTACCAAAAGCATCAAACACAGCCTACAAAATAACAAACTGAGACACCCCTTAATTTGCAATTTACAACCATATGAACTAGATTTGTGATTATATAACAAAATGTAAAACAAACCAGATAATTATATACATGTCCACACTGTGTCAATTTTGCTCTTGGGATTAAAATTTAAAATGGATTAAGGAGAAAATAGAGAAGTGGAAGAAGAGAAAGAGATTACAAGTAAGGTTGGAGGACAAAGGCGGATCACACCAACTTGGGGAAACTGGTGCAGAAGACTGAAGAAAGAGAGAGATGGAAGAGATAAAAAGAAGAACAGAACAGAATCACACCCACAAAGAGGTTAGGAACCACTTTCACGCTCATAAAAGAAACAATGCCAGAGAAAAAGAAAAGAAAAAAACAAAAACTAAAGCAAACTAAATAAAAGAAAAGAAAAACAAAGACAAATACAAATAGTCCACTTCCAGGATTCTCTCTGGTTTTACTAGTAGACAGCCTATGGAGACAGAGTCCCAAATTGTGCCACTCTATCCCAGCACACCAGTAGTTGCTTTATGGCAGAGTAGTAGGTAATCTCAGCAGGCATGCCCCAAGACCAGATTCACTGGGCTTGCTGCAGTCCAAGAAATTTCCACAGCTCTGCACCCAGCTAGGAGCTGCTGGAGGAAGCCAGCAGAAGTTCTGGTTCTGGGCTTATTTGGCCCAGCTCCAAAATGGCTCCCAGCTAATCACTGTCTTCCAAAGGAGGACTAAGTCCTCTGCACTCACTGCCAGCCAGTGCAGTCTTTCGCATCTGCTGCTCCCCTCCACTGCTGCATCTCTCTGCAGAGGCCTCTGGGGTCACCAGCCGTTAGTGTCACCATGACCTTGCATCCCCAGGTTCAAACAGCTCCTTTTGCACAGTGAGTCCAGCTCAGGGAGAAGGTGATTTCAGTTATCGCCTTCTTCTTCGTTGAAGTTTTTCTTTCTACTCCCTCTGTGGGCTTCAATTTTCACTTCAGATTCTTCCTGGGTTCCAGCAGCCCCTTTCCCTCCTTCTTGTCTTAATCACAATGCTATACCCCACTGTCTGGATGGTGATTCTCAGAGAAGTTGTTTTCTCTGTTGCTCACTGCTCTGCCATCTTCCCGGAGGTCCTCCAAATTCTTCCGATTGTTATAGACTAAACTGTGTTCACCAAAAATGTGTTAACCTCTAGTGCTTAACCTTATGAATGTGACTCCATTAGGAAATATGATCATCTTAGTCACTTTCTTTGTTTCTAAGACACAATAGCTGACACTCACAAAATAAAGAAAGAAAGGTTTAATTTGGCTCATGGTTTCAGAAGTTTCAGTCCATGGTCAGCCAGTTCCACAGCAAAAAGGGTATGGTGGAAGGCCTTGGTTGAAAAAACTGCCTATGTCATGGCATCCAGGAAGCAGAGAGAAAAGGGAGGCACCAGGGAATGAGACACATCCTTCTAAGCTACACCCCCAAGGAACTACCTCTAATCAGGCCCCATGTCCTAAAGTTAGTTATAGTGACTCCCAAATCCAATCACCTTCCAAATACATAACGATTTGGGGACCATTTAGATATAAGCTTTAATAAGGTTGTTTGTAGGAGAACAAATTTATAAAATGTCATTAGGATGAGTTTTAATCCAATAAGACTGATATTCTTAAAAAGAAGGGAGAGTTGGATTCAGAGAACAACACGTGCAGGGGGATTATGATGCACAGAGCCATACAGAGCACCATCAATAAGACAAGCAATTCACGAGCTTACCAGAAGCTAAGGAGGGTTCTACTTGCAGCCCTCAGAAGGAACCAAGCCTGCTTCTCTTGTTTACGCCACCCAATTTTTGGTACTTTGAGCAACTCTAGGAAACTGTTACGTAATTATCAGTAAGAAAGTTTGCACCACGGCTCTTTGTTTTGTTTTATTTTTGTAACTCAAACCATACTATGGGCAGCTATATGCTCAGGCCCTCTTAATTACTACCCTTAAAGTCTAAAGGCAAGATTTTTGACTGGAATCTGTTTTAAACAAGTTTTGTTTTATGTTTTTGGTTTGCATTTAAATTTTAAATGAATGAATTCCTAAGAAGTTAATTCTATGTTTAATTTGGCAGTCGTCCTTGTTAACAAACCTGGCCAAGTTTCTCTCTCTCTCTTTCCATGCTTCTGTCTCTCATTGCCCTCTCTCCCAGCAGGTATAACAATAAAACCTACATTCATTGGGAGGACTTGTAGTAAAGCTTCTCTCAAAACCCAATGTTATGGATTACAAACTGGTGGTCAACTTAGCACCAGCTTCAGCTGGTGTTGAGTTAAAGATGTTCCACCTGAAGAAAGTTGCCAGCATAAATAGGGACGTGGGGAAGAAGAGCCAGGCGTTGTGGGTTCTTCCAAGAGTTGCCGTTGGAGCCGCTGGTTCTCCTGGAGGTGCTTGTCATGCTGGCTTCGCCAATATGGACTCGGCCATTATCGTCGGAGGAGCTCGGGACCTCATCGGTGAGAGTGGCTGTGGCTCATGTTGCGGGAGCTCTGCTCCTCACACTGTGCATCGCTTCCTGGCTCCGGAGGGGAGGCTGTGTGC
>RJWM01031964.1:0-21912 GCA_004363535.1 Dasyprocta punctata | reverse complement strand
TTTTTTTTTTTTTTTTTGGTGATGGTGGCCGGGCTTTAACTCACTATTGCTGTACCAGAGACTTGTTGGTATAGCATATGTTGGGGAAGTGGTGGACATTCTAAAATAGTCTCTTGGTTTTTAAGTGGGCTTGTTTCTTGGGAGCATGACTTTTACTGTTCCCTATTGTTTCTGTTGGTCATGTATTCCCAATTTACTTAAGCATTCACTCCTCTTGACTATGAATTGACTGCATTTTTCCTGTTAGGTGAGACTAGAAAGTGTGACAGAGTAGACGTCTCGTCTCCCAGCTGGGGTAAGTTTTACTACTGCCCTCTGGGGAGGTCTTTACTGGACAGCAGTCTCGTGTCAGGGAGGATTTGGAAGGGTTTCATGACATCTGTTCTTTATCCTCTCCTGCCGGGGCTATGGAGACTCTTCTGGAATCCTTAGATCCTCCCCGTGAGAACCTGTTGGTATTTCTGGAAGGAAAGGGAATGTGTGTGTTGTGCATGTGCGTCTGTCTCCCACACCAGTCGCCTTCAAGAGTTTCACGAGTCCACACTCCACCTCCGAAGTCATGACAATTACTGTTTATGTGTTCCTATAGCTTTGTGGAATTCAGCAGTTTCTGCTCTGACTTATGCTTTCTCTGGCTGTACCTATTTCTCCAGATTTGGGGAAGCTGCTTGTTCTATAAAGTCCAAGAAGTCATTGATTTTCTCCCAGTTTCTCTTACTGGGGGAAGTGCTGTGGTAACCTCTAAGTCCTTTCAGATCAGAGCTGAGCACGTATTTTCTTGACTAAGATTTTCTATTACTGAGAGCACAGGAGGCAGTAATAACAGTGAAGACATCATTGTCTCTTTGTACTTCGGTCTGGATGACTGAAATAAACAAGTACCCCACTATAAGCTACACTCGCATGCACTGATTACTTTGGAAGGTATTTTAGCAGAAGGATTTTGAGGAATGACTAGTTCATGCTGATAATGGTAGGAGTCAAGAATTAGTGAATAGAAGTATTGCTGGAGAACCACAGAGAAAGGTTTAATTGAAGTGGAGGGGCCCAAAATAATCAGTAATGGCCAGACTATAAAGTTGGAACCAAAATGTTTTTTTTGTTCCACGGTCAGTGCGGAGTCACTAGAAAATTTTGCGAAGTATTAACAGTAAACATGAACAATTAACTCAGCAATAGTACTGGGTAAACTGATAGGGCACTGAGGTAGTAGGTTTGGTATCCAGATAGAAATAAAAAGGATAAACTGAGAAAGTTATAACGCCTTAACAATAAAACTAGAAATTTGTGAGGTGAAGACCAAGAATCTAGCTTATAACACCAACAGTTAGGGATGCTGCCAGAACTCACAGGAGTCCTGGGGCTGATGCCCAGAGCTGAGGGCCATCTGCGTGGAGGTTACATTGAGAGCTGGAATATGGGTGGATCTCTTGGGAAAAATGAGAACCGGGGTGAGAATCTTTGCGGGGTAGAAGAAAATAAATTCAGCAATGGGAAAACCAGAAAGACAACAATGGCAAAACCAGAACCACATGGAAAGGAAATTAAGGCAGGAAATGGTTCTTTTCTTTTCTCCAATGTCTGTCCTATAGAGACACAGTCTGAACAGTACAAATCCAACTCCTGACAGAGGAAAAGAGCTTCTTGTATGGTTTGGCTGCAATGGCCTGCTCCTGCTCAGAGCTGAACAGAAATTCTTTTCCATGGTTGAGAGATGTAAATGTTTCATAAGAAGTGGACAGTATTTACTAGGTGAGTGCCCCATTCTTGAAATCCAATCAGGTAGGCAAAGGCTGTGTTGGTCATAAAATTACGGTAATAGCCAAATACAGTGCACAAAATTGCCATTATCTCAGACATAACAGCAAATGACGAACTCTGCCTTCTTCAAATCAATATAAGGGCCAGGAGTTTGGCTCAGTGGCTTAAGTGCCTATCTGGCAGGTGCAAGGTTGAGTTCGATTCCTGGTGTGGCCAAAAAAAAAAAAAAAAATTAGGATTGCAAATCAATATATAACCTTCAGAGTATATGAATTTATTTGGATATGTATATTCAGATATGTGCTATATGTATACATATTTAAACTACAACCAAATGCTATATAGTTTGCATCTACTGGCTTGTTTTTTCACTAACAGTGTGTAGTGTTTAAAAGAAACAAAGGAAAGTGCTTGGTAAATGTCTTCCATAACAACAAGGCAGTTTTCATCAAGTTTATGAAATGTAATTTTATTAATGAACATAAGTGCTTGTCTTACAGAACACCGTCTCCAAATAAATAAAACCCCAGCATCATTGAAAGCACACAAATACACAGTTTTACAGGGTACAATACAAAGTCAGTTTTGATGATGTCTTGTATTTACTAAAAATCTAAGAAAGATGATGATCAGTCTCTAAATAATCATCTTGCTTAAAGAGAAAAGTAGAGCACAATTATTTCATAGGTTTTGGAATGATACTTTGAGAAGATCTTGCTGTTAGAAGATATTAAGATATATCACAAATCAAATCACACCTTCTGCCACATTACACCATGGAACTGTACTTAGGTCAAAAATAAAAGCAAAGTGCCTGAAGAAGGCTGGTATCCTTTCTTTCCCAACATCACACTTATTTCTATTTTTGGCATGAATTATTAACCTTTTCCATTAGAAGGAAAATGTGCTCTGCAAACTCTCGGATGGCTCCACGGCCACCGTTACATTTGCAAATATATCCCACGGCCTTCTGGGCCGCAGAGCAGGCGTCGGCGGGAACGGCACTCAGGCCGGCTCTCCTTAAGCACTCCTCGTCCGACACTTCATTTCCTACGGGGTAAAAGAAAGGCCCATTGAGCAGTCAGAGACAAAGAACGGCCCGGCGAAATAAGATGGGAAAGAAACTCTGGTCATTGAAGTTACAGATCTAAAGCGCTGCATAAAGAAATACTGATGATCCGTCGGGACAAAACAAAAGCATTTGAAAGTATAACTGAGGTCTAGGATTTTCGCTTAAGGAATTGCTCTTGGCAGTCAGAAAGAATGGCGGGCAAGCCGTACTTGCTGTGCATATTACAATTATTATAAATTCTATCTATGACTTACACATTATTTCAACTTTTTATTAAGAAAAAATTCAAACATACAGAAGAATCTAAGACTATAAATTCTCTCTTGGTAGTTGATTTTTTAAAATCAGGAGTGAAGTAAGGTTCACATATTACGCTTTGTTGATGTGTACCTTAAATTTCCTTTAATCTATAATAACTTTCTCGGATTTTTTACCACGTATTTGTGGAAAGATCATCATTTTAAAGGAAACACTAAAGCGCACCGACATTACTATGTTTCTCTCCTTTCCTGGCTACTTTTAAAATAAAAATTTTGGCGAGTATTTTCTATTTTTTAACTTCTATTTTTTGTAGTCTTTTAAAACATTATATAAATAATGCATATTCTTGATAGAAACATTTTTAAAAATATAGGCAAAAAAGCCAACCTCATTATCACTGTTTATACACAGTCACATTTTGGCATATATAATTCTACAGTTTAACCTATTTAAACTATATACTTACTGCTATAATAGGTGCTTTGCTCAGGCTTTTGTAATATTTGTTTTCTTTCCAATGACCTTATACAATTTGCTTTGTAAACCAGAAAAGTAAGTCACACAGAAACAGGTTTAGTATCTTGTAGACAGTAAGTATAGCTGGGATTTGTTATAAGTTCCATTAAAATTGTTTTCCTCTTATAAAAACGGGGTCATTCTCTAACAAATGTTCTATAGTATTCTTATCCACTGAATCTTACATGTGGTCCAAAGGCTGTTTCAGAAGTTCTCAGATCATAGATTTCCAAAGTTGCTGTGCCTTTCCTTTTGAGGTTCTTGTTCCTTTGCAAATATTAGTTTTTTATGTGATTTACAGTTACTGTACAACTTAGTAATAAGTCATTCTTAGCATTTAAAATACTGACATCATTAGAATGCAAACTGTATGTACTGTAGTAAGCTTACAGTTCCAATATAATAGGGACCTACTAAATACACCTGCTTAATACTTGTTTAAATATTAAACTTGTGGTCTCATCTGACCATGCCAATAAAAACAGAAATTTCCATTTAAAGATTAAAAAGTGTTTAATAATTAAAAAAAAAAATTCCGAGTGTAATTATTATACACTACAAACTCCAGGTGCCACCCAGATTATTTTATCAATGTCTATAATGGCCCTACAACAATATGTATACTTGGCAATATGCATGTCGCCCTAGAGATGAGGAAGTAAGAATTTTCTTACTAGAACTGGCTGGTCAGTAGAACATTCTGACTCTATCAGATGTGCTGGTGATCCTTCTACCAGGCTCCCCTTGATACATACTCTCACAATGATATCTAGAAAGACAGTCCTACAGAAGAGTTCCTACTTTCTTATATCAAACCAATCTGAGGAATTTTCTTTCCCATTAATCTGTTCTTAAAATAAATAAATCCATTCTATTTTACTATGGCTAAATAAAACAGTACCTACCTAGGTATGCTACTTCTTTCCAGCACAGGCCCATTTCTTTTCTCCACTCATCTACAACAGCAAGCTTGTCTGATATGCCAACTTCCATTTTGCAATCCAGCTTTAAGGAGGAGAGCGTTTGCTTGGAACAGGCTCTTTCAGAAATGAGCCTCACCTGAAAAAAAAAAAAAAAAAGGAAAAATCAGAAAGGAAATAGAAATCTTTTACAACAAAACAAAGCCTTACAAATAGTCCTAATCACAAGTGGGTAGTCCTTGGACATTCTGAAAGGTCAGTTAAATAAAATGGTACTTTAAGACAAAGCTGAGTCTATTTCTAATAGTTCAATAAAGACAAGACACACTTAGGAGAACCGTCTAAAGAAAAAAATAAAATAAAATACATCATGCATTGTCTGGTACCAATCTAAGATTTCCCTAAACTCAATTTACCAAGAGGAGTCTATATAGTCTCTCTCGTGAGGCTTGGCAACACATATTTAAGATTTCTAGTGAATTATAATTATCCTAACCTTCATTTTAAAAATAAACATTAAGTTGTTTTGATCTAAAATTTTCATTCAGCAGAATGTGCTACATTTTAAAAATCCAAAAATGCCAACACCAGTTACCTAGGAAATCTTTCTGGTTCCAAGGTCCCATAGGAAGTACTAGATAAATACTATTTAAAAGTAGTATGTTCTTACTTATTAAGCAAACAAGTCATATTTGTTGATTCAAAATTCTTAATTTTATTCACCTAAAAAGTAAAAAGCATGAGAATTTTCTAGGCATGTGAAAGGCTTAACTGCAGGCATTTTCATAGCTAAAATTTTCAATATTTGTTTCTCTGACCCTGAATCAAAATCTTAAAAATATTGCTATATTCAGGGAGCACATACCTCAATACCACTTTTCTTTAATAAACTTATCCCAATAGCATCTTTTACATCATAAGATATTATTTCTTTTTGGTCTCCTGACACATAAATGTGGCCATTGGTGAGACATCCATCAATATTGCAAACCAAAAGTTTTATCTCCTTAAGCTTCTCTTTGCCAAAATAGCCAAATCTAAAAGAAACCAAAATAGACCTTTGAGTACAAGGGCAGTACCATTCATCCTCTCTCATCTGGACAGTACCAGGGAACTGAAAAACTCAGTCTCTGTCCAGTTATTCAAACATCACCCCTCAACCTTATTGCACAAGCATACTTCAACTTAAGAGGGCCAGAAGCATAAACCATAAATAGTGTGGTCTAACCAGGCTGTGTTTCTCAGTTTATGGAACAAGTCATGTAAAGGCATATTTTATACATACGTCTTTCCCACACAAGTGAACTAATTATAAAGACCATGAGATGTTCAGAGTGCCAGAAATTGGTGACTGGAAGTACGATTCAATATATCTGCTAAGAGTAATGTTAGGTTTCAGTGTAAAGGCTCACTTTTTTTCTTTTTACCTTAATACTCTTTGTTCCGCAATAGGCCAATCAATGTCCACATCTATATCCACACTGTGCTCAGCTCGCATTTCGTAGTATGCCATTTTTCCACCCTGAAGATAGGATAAATGTTGTACCGTTTTTAACATTCACTTACATATATGAAAAACTTTATTATCATACAGAGCAATGGATTCATTTCTATAGTACTGAGAAAATGACCTCGTAAAATAAGTTGCCAAAAAAGCTTTTTTTAGAGGAAGACTACACAAAACAACACTGTTTTCACGTTCTTTCTATACACTGCAAGTTTCCTATTTTCTTTCAATATATTTCTACTTAAAGATGGAAAGAAAGCAGAAATAATATCCATCCTCCAGTTTTCTGACCACAAGAGACTGTGTAAGACTCTTCTTTTCTTGCTTCTTTCTTCTGCCTTTCTTCCGGCAGTCTTTCCCACAGTCATCCAAAAATAGTCTAATGGTTTTGAGAATTTCTGCAACCAACAGGCAGGATGAGGGGGGTACAGTGCAGCCTCCCCACACAGAACTACCTGGGAGCCCCAAACCAGAGGACAGTGGACAACCCTAAGGGACATGCGGGCCACAGCTGGTGCACAGTTTGGAGTACGGAGGAGGGAGGAAGGGCCTCTCCTCTGGTGGTAATTATTTCGATGACCAAGTCGATTATGAAAAAAATTCATTCTTCAGAATGGTTAGTCTCTTTTCAAATGTTGTTACCATGATAAATCTCATAGTTCTGCACACTTGAGGAAAGGGGGAGCCCAAAGCCCTCTTTAGAAAAGAGCTCAGGGGAGGTAGATCTGTGTGTGAAATACAATATTCGTCAATACTCAAGCTTAACCAAGAAATATTTCTAGTTTGTCTATATATTGGCTGGAATATAAGAAAAAAAATGCTTTTCCTTCTTTTTCTCAGAGTTTGAGTCACACAAGAATTTCTACTAGAGTATAGAGGTTTTTCTGTGTTGTGGTACTGGAGATTGAAGCCAGGACCCTGAATATGCTAAACGGGCACTCTTCTACCGAGTTACAGCCCCGCCTCTTTTTTTTCAAAGGCTGCATTTCGGGTGACACAAGGACCTAACTCTGAATCCTGACAGCACTGCTGACAACACTTTCTGCCCTAAGTTAATTACTTCCTTTTTCAGAGCTGCAGTTTTCTCCGCTGTAAAATTGGAATAGGAATGTCCACTTCTTTCTGCTGCTATGCAGATGACACGTGGCAGCCCATGGAAAAGTATTTCATACACACAGGTGCTGAATAAGTAACAGCTATAACTAAAATTAACCAATTACAAATATCTGACCCAATCACATAGGCTCCAAAGATGAGAGAGACAGTCAACTCCTTTATTTTAAAATGAGCAATGAGAATCGGAATGGATAAAATGACAACTTCAAGCTTATTAGAGTTAGAACTAGATTCTGGTATTTCTGATGCTCAGGTTGATGCCCATTCACCTCTACTAGGTTGGTTATTTTCTCTTTTCAAGATAATGGAAAGTATTCAACCATAAAGTCATGGCCTAACTGTAAGACAGACAATGAATGGCAAACAATTTTGCATGGAATAATGTGTGAAAATACCAGGATATGTGTAGACACTCAGGATTTGAGCCATTTTTTATCTTACTGTTACAGTTGGAACAGAATTCCTCTCTATATTTACTCAACGAATTCCTACAATCACTTTGGGGTAAATGCCTCGCATGATAAAGCTTGCCAGCTACAGCCCTTCCTCAAAGCGGGGATACTTTCCTTTATGAACTGTGTCATGCTTCTTCCCTGCAACTCAAAACAGAAGCGTCTAAGGATTCTGCGAAATGAATATACTAACCTGTAAGTAACCCATCTCTATCAAATGTCTTTTAGCAAAATAAAACGAGCCATTTTCATACAATTCTCCATCCCAGTCTTGTCGCCGAGGTCGTTTAGCTGGATTCAAATTCAGAGGCTCAGTCACTTCATTCACTAGAAGCAAAAGGTTATGGTAAGACCACACTGCTGTGAATGAAATGTTCACTTAGGAGTTCAGAAAAAGAATAAAAATGAATTCAGAATATAGACTATTTCTGTATCTAGATAAATAAGAAAATGACTTATTTAAAGGAACAAAATCTCTAATAAAAGGAACAAAACCTCTAATAATTTGATGATGCATCTTTTATTTCCAACAACTAATTATAGTACATAAAAAGTATTTTAGAAATAATTTCAGAATAATTATGGCTTAAAATGTTACTGTAATGCTTTGGGAGAACATCAATGCAGCTCTGAAGAGGCATCAAGAAAACAGAACTTGTCATACAATACCCACATTCGATATTTGAGTACTTTAATCTCTTTCCCATTATTTGCATCTGTAGAACTTGTATTCTATAAAAACATAATTTCTATAGGTGTGTTATTTATCTAATGCAGGTAAGAAATTACTTTCATAGAATTACCATGGAAAATAGTATCTGCTTATCAAAATTTAAGTTTTTATACTGATGGAAATGTTTATCAGTTTTTCTAATAGTTAAAATGACATGAACTGTAATAATGCTTGTCATTATACTTGAGAACGAAGATTCAACAGTATCACCATTAATGATTATAATTTAATGCAAAAAAAGAAAGCTTTTGAGATTAGATTTTCATATTGCTTCAGTGATTTTCCCTTAATTTGCATGTATGGGCATATGCATGTGTGTGCGTGTGTGCATGTGTTTCACAGCTAGTAATTCTTCATAATCTTTTCTTGACTGTCACTTCCATGTGCAAAAACTTCTAGGAATAACCTCTATTTCTCTTCCTAATTAAACAATCTTCTGTTCCACTGTATCCTAGTGTTTGATACAATGTAGGGAAAAATCCCAGCAGATCTATTTTGAATACCTACAGGTAGCAGAGACAGTTTTATAGGCAATGGATTGCCCATGAGAGCTAGTGATTAATAATAGGCAAAGGATAACAAAACTAGTTAATTCAAGAAGGTCAAGTCTTTCCTCCAATCAGTAATTGCTTTCTCCCTGGGAATATTTGCTGAGTATGAGGATAGAGTGAGAAAAAGACCAAGCTTGCCATGTGCAGAGGGATCTCTGTGATGGTAAAGAGAAACCACAAGTTTTTTTCAGTGCTGGAGAGCAAACCCAGAGCCTTGCTACAAGAATTTTTAATGGCCCTGTGGATTTGTGTTGTAGATTGTCATCCAAACTCAAAACCTTGAGCCCAAACAGGGATGGCTCTTCCTCCACCAGTAGTTGCTGTCTCCAGGATTTCTGCAATGAATGTAATATGGCATGAAGAAGCTGGGAATGGGCTGTGGAAGATGGGGTAGCACTGAGATCTCGAAGTCCTGTTAGCAGAGGTGGGTGTGTGTCAACGCCACTGTCACATAATCCTCTGATAAGGCAGCTGTACTGAGAGGCAAACTGAAATTATAGTTCAATCCAGCTCAACTCAGAACTCGATCAGTGTAGTTAACCTCTCATCCTATCCGCCCGACGGAAGACAGGGAATGTCCCCTCCACAGGCAAACACGTAACTCCATCTCTGTCAGGCATATGATAAAATAAAAGACATACGAAAAAAGCGGAAATAAGTGATTCAGCATCAAGAGGAAAACAGCCACAGGCACAGATCTATAAAGGACCCAGGTGCTGGAATCTCCAGTCACGAAGTTTCAAATCGCTGTTATAAATATGTTAAATAAATTAGAAGAGAATAAACAATGGATATAAAGATTGTTTCAATAATAGCAAAAAAGACAGGGTATAAATACAACTATACCAGTGTGAGGCTCTTAATTATTTGTAAAGTTGTAAAATACTACTTCCATGTAGATTACGACAAGAGAGTAAAGTGTAATCTCTAGAGCAAGGCTGCCCATTAGAAATACAGTGTGAGCCATGTGTGTAATTTAAAATTTTCTAGTGGCTACATTTTTAAAAAGCAAAAGCAAGTAAGGTTAATTTTAACATTTCATTTAGCCCAATGCATCCAAAATATTCTTTTCAAGATGTAGTAAACATAAAAATTATTGAGGTATTCTCCCTGAAATGCAATATAGATTTTACATTTATGGTATATTTCTCTTTGGCACCATAAACATTTCAAGAGTGCTAAGGGCCACCCTACTCAACAGCTTTAGCATAACAACTAAAAAGAAAAAAAAAGAACATAAAATTTTATAGGAAATAAAGTGAAATACTTTTTAAAGTATTGATTAACCCATTTGTTCTTTTAGCAGCGATGATTTTATGCACAAGGAACAAAAAAAAAAAAATCCCAAGAAATACCACCTTCAGTAGCATTCCACTTCACTCTGGCTCCAAAGGAATAAACAGATCATATGAAAAGACAGAACTACTGTCCCTAACATTAACTCTTGATGTTAAATGACATTTCTTACAAACAGTCCTAATTTTCTTAACAGATGTTTATATATTTAATTATGGATTTCTACCTTTTAAATATTTTAGTGTATCTAACTCTACTCATACAGCATTGTAACTTTAATATTCAGTTTAAATTTGGGTTTCTCAAGCTGGGCATGGTGGCACACACCAGCACTCAGGAGGCTGAGGCAGGAGGATGGTTGAGAGTTCAAGACCAGCCAGGGCTACAAAGAGAGCTCAAAGCCAGCCTGAACCGCACAGTGAGACCCTGTCTCAAAAAGACAAAAATAAATAAATAAATAAACGTATCCCTGATTAGCTTCAAAAATTTGTTTTAAGATTTAATAGCTCCTTTCCTAGATCTTATTTCTGAGATTTAGTAAATAAATTTAAAAAGTTATACATGTACCTAACACAGAACTAA
The DNA here is from genome assembly GCA_004363535.1 of Dasyprocta punctata. NCBI lineage: Eukaryota > Metazoa > Chordata > Mammalia > Rodentia > Dasyproctidae > Dasyprocta > Dasyprocta punctata. Next base: position 11,145 of record RJWM01031964.1, on the reverse strand, counting down.
GCATACAGAAAACAATAAATGTTTACTGAATGAAATCAATGAACGAAAGTATTTATTGGTATATTTTACTGGTGCTATGGCTCATATCTAGATGTCCCCACAGAGCCTCACACGCGCATTGGTGAGGCTTTTCGGAGCTGCCTGGATCTAGAGGTGATACTGGTATTAAGGATTTGTGGTACTAAATTAGCATAGTTCTGGGTGCAGATAATGGAAGGCCCGCCCTGGGTGTGGAGGATGCCACCCAAAACGCTTATAGCCTAGATGGGGTAAAAGGGAAAGGGAGGTTTGCTTTACAGCTTGCTGCTTCCTGCCCGCCATGCTATTGACTGTTTCTCCTCTGTCACGCCCTCTGCCATGCTGCCCTGCCTTGGAACCAGTCAACTGTGGAGTGAAATTTTTACAAACTGTGAGATGAAATGACCTTCCCCTTTTTAACTTGTGGCTGTCAGGTATTTTGTCTCAACAATTAAAAAAAGTAAGACAATTGGATTTGACCATTTTCACACTGTGACACTGAGAAGTCATTCTTTTCCATCCATCTTTATCCTGTTTATAATCTTAATGAATCTTTTTAGGTACCTTCTGCAGTTTCATTGCATCTTCCTTATTATCACCTTTAAAATGTGAGATATAATCAAAACATATGATGAATGTTTAAAAAATTATTACAGTAAAAGACACACTATGATTAACACCCCTATAAAATACTCCCCCTCACTTCAGATACTTCTTGTCACTTTCTGAAGCAGTTCTGGAAATCCTCTTTTGTGAGGATTTTATGAGATGTGATTAAAAAATATGGTGAATGCTGCTGCATAGGACCATTTTGTGGAAAAAGCCTGGTAAAAACACTGCAGTATGTCCTCATCCACCTCATTCACTGCATCTGACACTGAGCAATATTTGGCCCTTCTGTGATGTCAGAATGATCATGAAAGGTAAACCTTTTGGATGATTCAGGATATCAAGGAAGTCATGACAGCACAACTAAAGACGCTCACGAAAGAAGCCTTCCAAAACTGCTTCAGAAAGTGGCAAGAACACCGGATAAATGTGTTCAAAACAAGAAGGGGTATTCTGAGGTGGGTTAATGGCAATATGCCTTTTGCTGTAAAAAATTTTTAGAACTTAATCACTCACTGTATTTTTTAATTACACTGTGTACGTTAGAGGGCAAAGCATCCAAAAAATGTCAGTGCATCTAACAGAAATCACACTTTTTCCCCAAGTATGTTACATTTATCTGTTATTCTATTCATTACATATTTTGTTAGTTTATTTAGCTAGAAATCAGTCAAGACTCTCACTAAAGCCTATGGAACCCTTCTTATATATTGAGTTACAAGTTTGGGATGGGTATTCCACAATTTTATTCTTGAAATTCTCCAGAGTTCTTTGGTAGATACCTTCCATTACTGTATGATTTATATGGACCTTATCAAACAAGTCTAGAACAAAATATTTGAAAAAAAATGACGCCTAAGGGCAAACAGAAGTAAAAGGATATCAAATTATATAGTAAAATGAGATTTAATTTGGTATCGTCTTGCCTCAAAAACAAGATTCAGAAATAATTATAAATGCTATTATGTAATGCAGTTATAAATCTAATATTCTCTCCTTTTTAGTCTTCACTCTTACAGAATATTTAGGTACAAAAATCTGATTTTCAGTTAAATGATCTAAAATAAAGACTGGTAACAGATTACCTCCTTTCTGAATTTCACTCCATCGAAACTGATGGCGTCTCACAACAGAGAACACAGAATCATATCCTTCTTCTCGAATCATTTCTGCAACTTTTTGAAGGTCAGTAGGATGTAAACATGGAGAAGTGGCTTGAATATTTCCTACAATGTCAACCTCTTCAGAAGATAAAAGAAATGGAAAAAAAAAGACATCAAAACTTCTGGCAAGCAAGCAATACTAAGATCTTTAATTCAAATGTGAAAACAAATCTTGTGAAATGACTAAGTTAGAAGTTACATAAAATTCTGAGTAAACGAGTAAAGAAACTTGTACCATTGTGATAATTAAGAAATTCTATGATGGCATCTAGTGAGGTAGAGCTGTCTTTTGAAGTTTCAGAACTTCTGCGATGAACTTGTGCACCAAATTGTTTGGCCACATTCTCAATTTCATCATGGTCTGTGGAAACCCACACACTGTTCAAAAATTAAAAAATAAAAATTAACTGGACAGGTCACCAAAAGAAATCAGTAACAATAAAAAGGAGCTCTACTCTAAAATACAACTTACATAATATTAGAAAAGTTTTTATACTTTCTGAATGTTAAAGGCCCAAAGAAATATAAAATGAGAAGAATGACGAAGTACAGTAAAATCTGAGATTGCGAGTAACTTGCTCTGGAATGTCCTGCAACATGAATAAATATTTCTAATAAATTTTAACTTCATAAATGAGCAATGTCCTGTAATATAAGTAGTACATGATGCTGAATACCATATGATCACAACTCAGCCAATGGTTCACTGTGTCACTGAGGGATTGTGGGTAATTGTGTGCCAACAGAAAGGGGTTATAGAGATCTCATCTTTAGAAGAGAAGGAGAAAAAGGCAGAGAATCCCTCAATTCAAATGAGATTAGGGAGATGTGTAAAATATGGGAAACTGCAAAATTGTGTAGAAAATCTGAGTAAGATTGCAGCAGTAAAAGGGATCAATCCATTATAATGCAGTGTCACATTTCTGCAAAATCTTCAAAAGGAGGGAAAAGTAAGTGACATTGGATAGGTTCCTTGTTAAAGCTGCATGAAAAGAAAAAGATTTCATTGAGCCAAAAGGATAGCAATGACTCCACTAGTGATACTGAAAGTCATCCTACATGATAACCTTCCTCTACTCTCCCTCACACCAGCCACAAAGGTTTTCAAAGGTAAGTGCAGGTTAATTTATTCTTCTTTATATTTGACACTTTATTGTTTTGTAGTGTGTTACAGTAATCATTTTAAATGAATACTTTTGAGTTGTATGAAATATTTTAACATACTTGCTAAGGAAAAATAAAAAGGACTTGGCTTAGCCAAACCATAAAACTGCAACAGTTTCAACTTAGAACAAAGTCAATGCCAAGAATGATCACATAATACTTTTTCTAAAACAATGAACAATGGGTGTTTAGGTATTTCAATAGAGTGAATCATCATGGATTAGTTACAGCCAGTGACAACAACAGGTTATAGGGAGCATGACTTGATTAGCTCAAGAAATTTTAACTTTAACATTCTATTCACTTTACATAGTTGCCTATTTAGATCAGAAGCTAAAGACTGAACAAAGTCCTCTTTTGGGAAGATACACTGGTCTCTACTGAAGTTTTGTTTTCTGCTCCTTCATAAATTCCCGCTGTGAACAATAGAAGATGTGACTATTACTCAAGGTAGAGAATCACTCAGCAACAACAAAAAAAGGTAAATCTCTGATGTCCCAGGCAAGAGCACATGCATATTGGATCTCCTAGCCTGATCTTCAGTCTCCGTTACTCTAACCTTATTAAGGGCTCATGAATATGTACTACAATTCATACATACAATTAACATCAGTGAATTCTGGGACAGACATGTGTTGAGAGTCCCTGGGATGACTCAAGACCTGGTCAATCACACCTAGAGTATCAGGGGAGGCACCTGGGATGGGGTGCACATCCTCTCAATTTCGAAAGTCTGATTTATCTGGGGGCTGCTACAGTGAGCTGTGTGGTGAGCGCAGTGCTTCTGCCTTCCTGACACCTCCATACCACTTTTCCGTTTTTTTGCCATATCTTTCATCAGCATGGACTTCCCGAGCACAACTTCTTGTTCTCTTCAGTAACCGTAGCTGCTTGCCAACTTGCTACTGGGCGTATACTTTGTAATTCTTTGTTCATCATGCAAAAGAGCCTGGATTATTCCTGCTGGGTTCATCGCATGCTCACAGTGATATTTGGCAAAGATATTTTAATGCCTTACAGTCTTTGGTGGCAACACCCATTTTCTCTTTCCGTTAATCCTACTCATTCAACATTTAACAAGGGAAAGAGGACCTGTATATTTTATTTGCCCATGCTCCTTTGTTCAGAGTGAAAATAAAGTGAGACACTAAAGAACGTTTTCTAACATCTCTAGATTTTATTCATTAATTGCATTTATTCCCTTTAATATTTATAGAAATGAGGAGCAATACCACCTTCCACCCAGACTTTTTTTCACCAGTTACTACCTACGGTTCAAAAGTCTCATATCTATGTATATCATAAAAAATACAGGAGTCCTCCCTGCTTCTATCATTTTGAAATCTGAATTAGTTTTGGGTCAGATTTTTGACTGAAGAAATGTCACATCCAAAGGTATACGAGAAAGTACTAATGAAAACCTAGTGTGCATTTACAATAGAGAGGGTGAAGGGTGGATGGTAGGATAATAATTACAATAAAAAGGATAAGTGAAAGTAAAAGATACGGGGTTTGGCATATGATTTATGATGTCAATTGCAGTAAATTTTTGAAGACATTTATTTTATTACCCTTGTTTTTACTGCAATGAAATGTAATACCAGAGGATTTAGTGATTTTTCTGAAATAAGTCAGATAGAAAAAAATAGGTCTTAGAGGAGGGTTGTTTGCTTTTTTTTTTTTTTTTTTTTAAGGCAAGGTCTTGCTATGTAGTTGGCCTTGAACTCACTATGTTGCCCAGGTTGGTTCAAACTTGTGCTGCTCCTCCTGCCTCAACCTCCAAAGTGCTGGGATTGCAAGAGTGCACCACCATGCCCAGTTGTTTGCTTGTTTTGCTTCCTTCCTTTTTCCATTCATTTATTGCTGCATTCCTAAATGTTTGCTGAGTGCCGGTTCTCGGCAGGCACTATTCTGGGCAGTGGGAATGCTGTAAAACAACGGATATAGGGCAGTCAATTTTCACGAGAGATTCTTAGCCTATCAGCAGAGACAGGCTAAACAATACTGTAATTTTTTTTATACCATTAAGGAAGGAGTTGTGAGGAGTCAATTAAACAACTATGCTTTTTATAATGCTGTACTTTCTACAGATCCTGCTATGTAATAAGTACTTAACACACATTTGCTGAACGAATGAAACAGTAAGTGGTTAAGAGCCTTTGGCACTGTAGTAAAATGGATGTGGTGAAAATGGTGTGTGTCTCATATGACTGTTATGAGAATTAAATATAAACTGCTTACCACAGAATGCACGTTTAATAAATTTAGCTATTCAAAATACTAAAATAGTGGTAAAAGTATATTTCGCTTCCTCATTTAATCCTCACACTGAATCTGTTAGAAGGAAAACTGAAATTCTGTTTTAAGATTTTCAAAAGTTCACATGCTTAGTGCGCACCTATCATGTTATGCAATGGTACTATGACCACGACGGCAATTCACATGGCTGCTTAGAACACAATGATCATCCTTATTAAAGGGGTTAAGTGAAGAGTGTTCCTTTCATTGAGGGGCATCAGATGAGACGGGCAAGAAGGGAAAGAATAAGCAAGTGAACAAAAGACCTAATACAATTTTAAAAAATCAAGGAGAACAAATGTCAGTCTTGAGGTCAATGGATTTACCCTGGAATGCAGTCCTGCTACAGCCAACAGGATCAACAGCAAGTACCAACTGTGTGCCTGTGATAGTCCTTTAAACTATAAACTGCCACTTTAGAAACAACATAGTACAAACCTTTGGTGAATCATAAATCCACACCCTAAAATGAAACTAAAATTTATGTTTATTTTTCACCAATGTTATGCAACACCTTCAAGATCAGTTTGTTCTTACGTCTACTTACACAGCATTGAACCACTGTTGAAAAGTCAAGCTCTTACAAAGTCCAGCAATAGCTGTTCCTGTAGCAAAAATTCTTCACTGAGTGAAAATTTTTATCTCAGCAATTTTCTTGACTACTAACTATCCTAGTTAGTATGCAAAGTTTTGCAGCCCTGAAGAGTATAGTTAGCTTCAATTCTCAGTAGGCCAGGCAACTCTGCCTTAATTAAGTCAGATCATGATTTTGAACAAAGTAATCTCTGAAGTATTGTCTGGCTCTGAAAAATACAAATCAGGTAGCTGTAATTTTCTTCAATTTCCTCCTAGGGTAAACATTTGTTGAAAGAAGAAAGGAGAGGCTTGGAGGCAGGAAGGGTGTTCCAAAGTCCTCCTGCAGCCACAGTAAAGTCAATTAGATTCAAACCAACACATTTTAATTGAGGATCTAAAACATAAGCCAAATTGGGTTGAATAGAACAGTCCTTCTCACATGAAGCTTTTCACATCTGGTAATGGTGGTGGTGGTGGGGTCTCCTTAGACTAAACCTGGCCAGTCCCTTAGCCTGTGTCTGTAACACTGCAGCACTCATTCACTTATGTACTTTTATGCAATTTCACAACAACACCCTGGAACTGAAGTTTCAATAGAAACCATCTGGCCTCCAAAGCCTACAATATTTACTATTAGGTTCTTTATGGAAAAGGGCCACCAACAGCTGAATAACAAAATAAAGATATATTTTCATTAACTATTCAAAATCAAGAAATGTTAGTACTAGAAATAATTTTTAAGATCATAACTAATTTCTCATTTTCCAATTAAAGGAAACTGTGGTTCATGGAAGATATGAGGAATACAAAGACCTCCAACGCAAGGTCAAAAATGTCAATTTTAGATCACATACCATGGGCCAGGCATTATTCTATGTACATACATGATTGCGCCTAAACCCACTGGCAAGCAAATGGACCTTTAAATCTATTTTACAGGTGCGGAGTCTGAGGCATAGAGAGAAGGTTACATGGTTAACACATGGTGAAACTGGAATTGAAACCCATACAGTGTAACTCCAGGGCTTATAACCTGATCGTTTGCAGAGCTGGAACTAAATGAAGGCACAAACCATGTTGCTATAAATGCAAAAATAAAGGCATAGCTACTGTTCATTGACAGAATCAGCAAAGGCTTCATGGTGGATCTCTTCTATTTTTTTCCTAACTCTGGTCCTGGCGATTGAACCTTTACACTAAGCTACATTCCCAGTTCTTTTCATTTTTTTGTCTTTAGACAGGGTCTCACTACGTCACTAAGTTGCCCAGGCTGGGTTCAAACTTGTGATCTTTTGGCCTCAGCCTCCCAGAGTGCTGGGATTACGAGGTTGCACCACCATGCCCAGGTTTGTTACTTCCAGGGATTAACTTCCCAGATCCTCAGAAAGGAGGCCACATAGCAAGTAGCCATGAGTCTCGAGCAGAGAAAAATCACAGTATTATGTGGTATTATAAATTAGAGAAGGCAGAGTTAGAAATATACTCCTTTTATTAGTTAAGGGAAACACCAGTTTTAGTTTTGCTAACTGCCACTTTTGGTATGGTGAAAGATACCTGAGATGGTGCAAAAAAATATAAAATGCTATCCAGAGAGCCAAGGGGTTGATGCTGTACAGGTATGAAGTAAAACTGGTACAGAGAAAGTGGGTATTTAAGTCAGTCTAACGAGATTTTGCACATATGCATTTAAATAAATGGAAACCAAAAAAATGTTTAATACATAGCTGTGTTTTCCAATCATTTCACAGCAGAATCTCCAGGCTGCTCTAATGGATCTGTGCTGGGTTTTGATTCTCAGAACCTGTTCTCCTCACCTGGGGTAATCATACTCCAGTGTTTCTCTTGATGCACCTGTCATGCGCTTCAGTGTGGGTTCCATCACCGGTTCTGAGAGTGGACGATGTAACTGCACTGTACCAGTACAACCACTGCATTCTGCCATGGTGACTGCTGACTGAGCAGGACACCCAATGAGAATTTTGTTAAAACTCTGGGAGCAGATCTTTCTAACTACACTTCCATGAAAGGCTATGAGAAGTACTGTCAAGGGTAAAGAAGGCCTGATTCTATTGAAGGTGATAAGGAGACTGCAGACCATCACAATAGAAGAGTCCAGTGTGAAATGAACTCGTTTCTTGAAGACTTTTTAAAAGGCTGGGGCACGCTAACAGAAAGCCACTGAGAATCACTCAAGGGAGTCAGGTCCCTGGATTTATTACTTGGTGCTTATCTGAAGGAGAAACACACTTCTACCTTTATGACGGGGCAACAGTACAAGTTGAAGCAAGGCGCTCACCAAAGTTAGGCCCTTATTTTCCCAAAGGGATTACAAAGGAGACTGAGAGTTATCAGCCAGCATGTCTAGGCTCCAATGAGGGACATGGGGGTAGTTTGTGGGGTAAATTTACATCTCAAAGGGAAAGATTTCTATAATTGAAAGTTTTCCCAAGTAACCTTTGTAAGAGGGGATTCAGGAGCCTATCAGGCTATCACCAAGTTACCCTGGATAAATGTTGATCTTCTGAATGAGGCATCTTAATGGGGACAGGGATCATCCTAGGGTCCTGCCCTTAAGCTACTAGAGGCCATGACAGAGCTCAGTCCAGTTTCTTGGTGCAAAGATTTGGCCAAATTCATTACATGTGCACAGTTTTGCTCCTTAGTTCAGGCACAATCACTTTGACATCATAAATGGAAAGCCTATCCACAACTAAGAAAACGAGGGGTCGGACGACTGTGCACCATCCTCTTATCAGGCTTTACTTTTGTCAGAATCACCATCACCACCTGACACAACATACATTTTTGTAATTACCTATCCTTATTACAATATAAGCATCATGATACTACGTGAAGCTGAAGGATGGGTTGAATGGATCAACTCTTAGTTTCTGTTTTACTGCACTCCCATAATTAGCCGATATAAACAAAACAAAACAAAACAAAATCTTGCTTGAAAAAAAGAATAAGGGGAAAATTAAAGAACAAACAATGTAAGTCATATGACCTTCTAATCAGTAATCTTTCTACAGCCATATAGAGACCAGGAACTCTTGGAATGTCCAGTGACTTTTGGACAACATCAGAACTATGTCAAAGGGATTGATGACAATTTTCTGCAAGAATGACCATTTCAGTTCCTACCTGGCTCTCGCTAAAACTAGATCCCCCAGAAATTCCATATAAGCTTTTTGCTTGTAACCCCTGACGAGATGAAATTTAGGGGCAAGTCTTTATTTTCTACCTGCCAGCTTGCTGCCCATGAAACAGTCTTCTTTTATTCTTGTCTTCTAAATTATTATTGGCTTCACTGGGTAGCGGCAGAGGCAGACTTTTCACTTACACAGGGAAATGTGGTGTAACACTAGTTCAGGACACAGAATAGTTTTTGTCACATAATAGGTAGTGCACATAATCTAATTATCATACTGACATATGACCTATCCTCTTCTGTGAATCCATTTCACAGTGGTTTCCAAAAATGTGCAACCGAAGCATTGCAAAATGAGTTTTTTCTCAATCTACTATGAAGATGGTTTCACTCTTTGGTTCATTTCACAAAAACGAAATCTTACTATAACACTGTGGTGTGGAAGTACCTACTTCTTTGTCTTTCATTCTAAGAAGGTGAAAAATAGCCACAAGTCTGTGAGCTTCAGGAGGACAAGCACCACGTCCCATACACCTTGGTAGTCCTTTACTGTGTATGGCAGAAATTAGGGCTCAGGAAATGTTGACTGCATTGAACTTTCCTCCTCCCCCCACTTCTTCCCTATCTCTCTTTAGCACATTTCCTATACCATTAGTGTTTTTTTCTGAGTGCCAGCTCCTATTTGCCTGTCTCCGCCCAGAGCTTCCTTTGAGTTAAAACATGTAAATTTATACTTTTTAAAACAAAATTGGTCACCTGTATAATAATATATAGTTATGGGAAATTAATATCATCAATTAAAAAAAAACCTCATCAACGTTAAAAAAACCAAGACATCAAGAGATTAATTTCCAGAGTAACAACAAATTCAAAGGTACTTAGGGTGCAGCTACTATGCATAAACTCATTCTTGGCAAAGAATTTTACCTCCCTTCTTTGATAAATGCCATCAGCTTGTAACTCCTGACCAGTCTGGCATATGGCACTGCCTCTAAACGATGCACAAATAAAACCGTCCTTAGAACTAACAAAGTTCAAGAAAGATGATAAACCCATTTACAAGCATATTATAAAACAGCAGCTGTGCAACTTGCCACTGTCTCTCACGTCTCTACAAACGTAGGGAGCTTTCTGGATTGTGCTGACTCACAGGCAGATAGCTAGATTATTTCTCAAAGGTTAGGAAAGGATCTCCAAGCTGAGCTTAAAACTGGAGAGCCCTGGCACCGACTCCATTCAGGAACCTGAGGCCTTCTCATCGATTAGCACCAACCTGTCCCCAGAGGCTGAGCAACAGGGAAGCCCCAAGGACTTCTGTCGAAAGGAGTTCGGGTATCACAGGCTTCGCACACGGGTGGCCTCCTTTGGTTTTGCCTGTGGGGTCCACCTGGGCGGAGGTGACAGTTTGGTAAAGGTGATCTCGCCCATTAAGCATGGTATTTTCAAGGGCAAGACAGGAACTGTTTCAGGTCAGAGCTTTTAGCAGCTACGGAAGAAGTAGGGAGCTGGAGCCCGCCCTTCCTCCGTCCCTCCCTCGCTCTCTGCCCGGTCCCCTCCACCCCGACACCCTAGATCCTGCAGGCACCTGGAGCGGCGACCGCCCCTTCCTGGAGCGACTGCCCGGCCCGACCCGGCCCCGCGAGCAGCCCTGCGCGCCAGTGCGACCCCAGCCCAGGCCGCGACGCCGCCCTTTCCTCGCACATGCGCACCTCTGGAAGACCCCCGAGTCCAGGGCCGCACGCAGGACCCAGCCAATGAGCGGGACCCCCGCCAGGTGCTTAATGTTCTTCAGGGGGATGCCTTTGCTGCCGCCCCGGGCCAGGATCAGGGCTGCCAGGTGCGGGGGCTTCTCCACGCCTCGGCCCTGGCCGCCGCGGGAGTTACGCTGCAGCTTCGGAGGCCGACCTCGGGACGGCCGCCCCCGCGGATTGGAGACGGAGGTGGCGGCCCCCTTCTCCACCGAGTCCATCTTCCTCCCACGCCTTCTCCCCAGCTTCTCCACATCCGGGAGCTAGTCCCCCGCCAACTCAGCCGACGCCTCCCGCTCTCCGCCCGACCGCTCTCGCGGCGGCAGCTCCTCCCACTGCCCCACCCCCTCGCGGGGCACGCCGGGAACTGTAGTCCACCCACACCGCCCCTCGCGAGGCACGCCGGGAACTGTAGTTC
>RJWM01031963.1:0-22145 GCA_004363535.1 Dasyprocta punctata | reverse complement strand
TTAATACTCATATGATTGGATCAATCTTGCATGTCTATATCTGTTAATGTAAGAAACCATTTTAAAGATAACGATGCGCAAATTACAACCATTGTCAAGCTTCTATCTTCCGGTTTTGTAAACCTGCAATGTTGTGTATTTACTCTAGTTGTTTGCTTGTCTCTTTTGCTTGTTGTTTTTACTATATATGTCGTTTTTTGTTGTTGTTGTAATTTTTGTTTGTTTTGTTTTTCTTCGCTCAAATAAAATTTAAAAAAAAAAAGATAAAAGAGGACCTCAAGATGTGATTTGCAAAGAACTCAACAAGAGCCCAATTTAAACATCTTCTAGCCCAGAAGGCAAGAAGATGTCTTGCTATATTGCCTATAAGGTAAAAAATATATACTTGTTCTTTACTTTTACTTTTCAATTTCTTTCTAGTGGATTTGAGGACCACAGTAATAGACAGTCTAATAATAGATAAGTGAGCAAAGGGAAGTTGATTATAACCTCTACCTATAAAGGCACATGACTGACCTACAGTTGACTTTTGCCAGAAAACATGTACTTAAAAAAGAGTTGGTATGTTGCATTACTATTTTAGGATGGACATTCTAACTTCTACATTAAGACTGCAATTTGTGGCAGTGCTTTCTATCATATAAAAACAGTACATTACCAACCTCCCCTACCACAAGCAAAAAATGCACCATTCACTCATAAGGGATTAAAAGAACACCAGTAGATGAAAACAACTTTAATGTTCATAATCTTCAACTGTGGCTCCTTAAATATATCAGTTAACAGAAATTAGGAAGTAAAGAGAAGTATTTAAAAGACTAAAAACATAAGTTTGCATCTTGGGTGAGAAGTCAAGGGCAGTAAGAGAAAATACAGAAGTGGCAGGGTAACTATACATGTTGAAGGCAGAAGATAGAAAGAAAAGATGACCACGACAAAGTTTTGGTCAACACTTACAGAAATTAGAAAAGGCTCAGAAAAGCCATGGAAAATAATGCTATATGACCTCAAGATGTTATTGGAAGACTGCAAGGCACCAATTAGTACCCCTTATTCCGGAAAGCAGGCATTTGTGGAAAAACCCACCTGTGATCTCATGCAGCAAAGCTCTCCCAGGAGTTTGCCAGACCTGGACATTGTGACATCACTGAGCAGCTGACTGGTAGAGTGATAGGAAAGGTAATGAGCAGGTACACAAGGAGAGGGCCCAAAGGTCAAGGAGCTACAGGAAAGATACGAAGAAAAGCCAGCAGGAGTGGGGACATGAGAGATATGGAAAATTGGCCAGAGTTAAAAGAAGAAAATTCTGATTTTTGATCCTAGAGGTGACTCAGTCTCCAGCTATGATAAGATTGATCTGGAGGGGATAAGAACACGGGACAGAGTTAGGGTTTCAAGTATAAAAATGATTCTCCAAAAAACGGCTCCAACATTACCAAAGATGATGACAGGAGATGATACAAGAAACAAGATCAGGAAATTCAATCTAAAATTAACCTATTTGCCTGGCACTTCATTCATTCAGTTTAAGAAGCAGAAAATCAAAGAACATACTCTTTTTAAAGATTCCCATTTTCTCCACTGGAAGCATTAAAAGGATTAGGCTTCCATATTTGGTAAAACTAATGTTTATAGAATATTCTATTCCCCAAATAATATTAGGAGACAAAGCATTATTGAAATTTTAATCCATTTTAAGGTTATCTGAATTGGAAGATAATCTAAGATAATGTATGGAAGAATCAAAACTATATCCGTGTGTGTGTGTGTGTATGTGTGTGTGAGAGAGAGAGAGAGAGACAGAGAGAGACAGAGAGAGAGAGACTATGTGTGTTACTAGAGATCAAGCCCAGAACACCTCACCACTAAGCTACATCCAGCATTTTTTTTTTGTACCAGGAATCAAACTCAAGACCTCATGCTTGCCAGGCAGGTGCTGCACCACTGAGCTTAATCTCTGGCCTTTTATTTCATTTTGATAACAGCATTTCACTGTGTTGTTCAGGGTGACCTGGAACTGGTGATCCTCCCAGCTCAGCCTCCTGAGTAGCTGGGATTACAGATGTGCACCATCACAATTTGGTCATGACAAATTAAAACTGTTGAAAGAATGCACAATTTTGCGACCACTGATTTCAAATTTCATATGATATTGGAATAGTTTATTATTGTTTACTTCAGAAGCTTAATTTTTAAATTGAGCTTCTACAATGTGCCAGACATTGTGACTATAAAGACAAATCTTAAAAGAGTTTAACTAGCCAGGGATTTAGCTCAGCAGCACAAGCACCTGCCTGGCAAGTGTAAGGTTGGTGAGTTCAATCCCTGGTACCAAAAAATAAAATAAAATAAAGTTTAACTCCTCAAATCTAACATAACTTAGGTCCAGACTAGAATTGTCAGCACTGACAAATAAAAACAAAGGATGCCCAGTTAAATTTCAGTTTAGAAAAAAAATGAAAAAATTTAGTGTAAGTACATCCCAAATATCATGTGGAACATTTATACTAAAAAATTTACTGTTTATCTGAAATTCAAATTTAACTAGGTATCCTTTATTTCATCTGACAACCCTAATCCAATTTTTTTTGGTCTACAATAAAATGGCTGTAGCCAGAGACATTTTGAAAGCAAATAGTCAAGGAAAGAATTTAAAACTATACTTGTTCTACCACCTGTTTCTTTTGGTTTCAGTCACAGAGGATGAAACCTACTCATTCTAACTAACCCTAGTCTAAGCAAGCTCCCTGGTTATATGTCATAGCACCCTACACCTCCTTACAGGAATTCTGTTGTATTAGTTTGAGACAAAAACTCATCTATCACAATCATAGGATGTAGGAAAACCACTAAGACTACCCTTAATAAATAGCTTCTATCTCTGTGTCCCAGGTTCTGCCCAAATTGTTACCATTGACCTGCCTGGGGGAAAGTAAAGAATACCAAGCTTTTATTTTAAAGAGAGACTTGGCAGACATATTTTCTCTTGTCCTACCCTGTCTCATCTGGCCGCTGCTAGCTTCAAGGGAGGCTGGGAAATAAACTTTCCAGTACATGCTCCACTAGCACTCCAAGAACCTCCCCTTTTTAAAAGAAGAAAAGAGTAGGGAGGGAGGAGCAATGAGAATCTCTACCCAATCTATCACAGTGGTAATTATTAAAACTGTGTAATTACTGAAACTTCCTCTCCCTGTCTGGACTATAAGCTCCACAAGAGCAGGGATAGCTTGCTAGTTTACCACTCCTATCTCCAGGGATTTGGACCCTTCTTAGAAACATTCCATAAATCTTTGGGGAAAGAGAGAAAGAAATTGAAGAAGAACTGGAGTTATTCCCCCAAGGTCTGTGCCCTCCAGTGCCTGCTTCCCCCAGCTGGAGCCCTGTAGGTTGTGCTGCCAGCCCTTGTCTGAGGATCCAGCCCTGCTTGCTTTGCTGCCCTCTCCACTTGACTCTGCCCATCTCAGGGTCCTATGAGACAGCACCTGCTCTCAGACTCACAGGCCCAAAAACATCCTGTGTGGTTCCACTTGTCCACATGGGTACTTGGCATAGCTCACACTGCTCTGGACAATGATCAGTTCGTAACTTTGCTGTCAGATTCTCCCTCTAAACTTATCTGTTTCTTGTTTATTCAGCTTCAGAGGGGCCATCATGACTCTACCCAAGGTCACATAAGATTTTAATTTTAGCTTGGGTTACCTGACTAGAGCAAGCCCAGATTCCAGCTCCAGATAAAGGGCTGAAGCTGCATCCAAACTGCCCTTTCTAAAAGCAGATAGCCACAACCTCAGAGGAATGCTCCTATTTCAAAGGAGCTGGAAGGATACTTTAAATGACACTTCATATGCTAAGACTCTATAATGAGTAGAATTATCCAAATGCCTACATCAACTATAATGACTGAATATGAAACAAAGTTCATTTGGAAACAGACAAGTAAGTCATCATACCACCCAACTATGGGACCTACTGCAAATCACTTAACCTTCCTGAATCTTGATTTCTTTACCTGTAAAACATTAACAATAGTACCTAACTTATAGGGTTCTATGAGTGTTAGCACATATTTTAATTTACATCTGGTATTATGTGATGGGCATTTAATAGTTGTAATTCCTTCACACTACTCCCCCTGAGAGATAAAGCAGATGTCTTCTCCCACTGACATTCCTTAGATCCTGACTAGTTCAACCAATAGGTTATGGTGATATGATCACAAGGCTAGATCAGAAAAAGCCATTCAGAATCTGCTTCATCCCTTGGGAAGCTTGCAATGGGAGAAATCAACTCCCAAGTTCCAAATCTGACTAAACAAGAGCATCATCCTGGAAAGGACACCTGTAGATGTTCCAGCTAACACCCAGCAGATAGGAAAGGCAAACTACCAGGCACAAGGAACCAGCTCACATCCAGCCAGCAGAGCCTTCAGATGGATGACGTCTGACCACAATCTCATCAAGAACTGGAGTCCAGCCTTCCTAGATTCCTGGTCCCTAAAATCATTAACAAAGAATCATTAACATAGGCTTCTCCTATGACATGTTGGCATAGCTCGTTGAATAGTAGGAGTAAACACACCACTAAACAATCATTAAGTGATGGTAAATATTAGTATCAACCTACTTTCCAAATCACACAAGAGCTAGAATCTGGCTTTTGCTTCCGAGATGGGACTGCTCAGGAGTGCCCCAGCTCAGAACCGTCCTGGCTAAGCAGATCTGCACACAGAGTTCCTTTTCCTCAGAGCCTGGTTTCTTTCCTTTCTCTGCCAGGTTTCCTGTTCTAACTTCTAGATCAAGAAAGTCTGGATAAACTTCAGATAAACAGTTTAAAATTATTTCCTGGAAGCTCACCAACCCGAACATATGAATCCTCCACAGTCTGCACAATTGAAAACAAGTTATATAATTTCTGTTTCTCAAGGCGGAAAGGGCTGTGCAAGGCAGAGAACACTGGGTCTGCTGCCTGCTGTCTGGAATCACATTTTAAATAAATAGACAAAGCGAACTGCGTAGAAATGATGAATAATGAAATGGCAGAAATAGAAATTAAAGAGCCATGGGGATGACAGAAGCTATTTCTGTCTCTCCCTGAGAATTCCTAATGGCTTAGGTTAGATGTTTATTTCTAAGGAAGTGAATTATTTTTAATGTCTTTGAACATAATGTCTCCAGGACGGCCATTATTTCCAAATGCCGACAATGTACTTCTCAGATGGAAACGTCACTGAGGATTGAAGAGCAGCTTGAGGCGCTGCTGAATGTGTACGATTTCTCTCAGCTCTTTGTTCCATCAGCTATCTCAGTTATTTATGGAATGCATTCTCTGGTAAGGAAGTGACTTTTCTGTGGTGACCAGAATTATTTTAAGTGCAACTTTTCCCCTCCGTTTTGCATTCTTTACTGGTCAACACTGTCTAGTCCATCCATCTGGGACAATATCCTCTGAGATAATTTTCATGTCTTCCAGAAAATGAAAAATAAAGATTTGATTTGAACCCCACAAATATGTTTGTGGCCATGACTTTTCCTCCTGCTCCACAGGAGCAGGATGGACTGTCAGGATGCACTGTGGCCTATTTAAGAAACATTTGCAAATTTGAAAGCCTCTCTAAAATATTCCGGATCTGCAAATCTGCACGGCAATCACTGTTCTTTTAGAAATTCATGTAAATATCCAGAAAAATAAAATTAGATCATCAGTGCCTGGTGTCTTGATCCCCAAACTTGCATGCTTACAGTGTAACCTAGGCACTTTGTAAAAATGAAAATGTCTGGATTTTACCTTGGGGAAATAGAATTAGAATCACGGGCTCTGGAAGAGGGACTCTTGAGTGGGGGTTGGGGGTGTTCAGTGATAGAGGGCTTGCCTGGGATGCATAAGGCCCAAGATTCAATCTCCAGTCCTGAAAACAGAGTGAAAAACAGAGACAAAGACACAGAGAAAGAAAGAGAGGGAAAAAAGAGAGAGAGAGGAAGGCAAATAAAGGAGAGGGAGAGGGAAGAGAGAGACTAACTTCCTGGCAATTTGTTAGTCAGTTAACTTTGATACTTTCATCTCAACTATACCTATGCCCTGCCAGAAAACCTCAAGAAAAAGGAGCTTTACACAAGAGGGCAATTTGTGGAAACTAGGAGGAAAGGTCACCTAGAAACTGTTTCATCCTATTCCAGCCCACCACTCAACAGAAATCTTTTAAGATGCCAACACAAGAGAATTACAAGATGGCAGGGAACAGAAGAATACAACTTATGCATTGTTTCCTAGAAACACAGACTCTACTGAGTCATTCATTCCATAAATATTTATCGAGCACCTGCTATATAAACTGGGTAGTATTCTACACTCTCAACATACAACGGTGAATAGTCATGTTTCCTAATCTCCTGGGAGATAGTACTGAGCACAAGTTATATTCTTCTGTTAGGAAGGTAACCAAGTAACATAAACTAGGTTTTGAGCACTGTATTAGGCAGTGCATTACACAGAAGTTGTAATGTGAGCATATGGGCCTCCTTAAATCCCACATCCCTCACCTGCCTCATCTATTCTTTGCCATAAGGTTCCGTGATGACCTAGATGGGACCACAGCACATGCAAAGGCAAGAAGATGCCGACATGTTTGAAATGTTGAGAAAAACAATCTAATGTGTCTTGTAGAGAGTATGCACAGGTCAAAGGAAGTGATGGACATATTACAGTGAGGTGAGATTCCAAATTCAACCTACAGACAGCATGTGAAGCCCCTTACCTGCCAATCATCTCCTCTCTGTCTATAAGGTCATCATATAACCCATTTCCATTTTCAGAAAGTTCATTCTGATGGAAATGTAAAGATAAGAGTGCAGAAGAAAGGCATGGGGATTAAGAAACAAAGTAACTGCCACAGTGGTATCAGAAAAGATTGAGGAACACTGCTGGTAGGAATGTCAATTAGTACAGCCACTATGGAAATCAGTGTGGAGGATCCTCAAAACACTAAAAACAAAGCTACTGTTTGACCCAGCTATACCACTCCTCAGTATTTACCCAGAGGAAATAAAGTTAGAATACCACAGAATACCTGTACACCTATTTTTATTGCAGCTCAATTCATAACAACCAAGATGCAGAACAAATTTAGTTGCCGATTAACAGATGAATGGATAAAGACAATGTGGAATATATACACAGTGGAGCATTAGCCATAAAGAAGAATGAAATTTTGTCATTCACAAGAAAATGAATGGATCTGGAGACTATTATGTCAAGCAAAATACACTAGACTCAGAAAGACAAAAAATCCATGTTCTCCCTAATACATGGAATCTAAAAAAGATGATATGTAAGGAGAAGGAAGGCATGAGGAAGAAAATAAAGGGAAGGAGAATGGAGTGTAAGGGAGGCTAAGAAAAGGACAAACATAAGTAAAATGTATTAAGACACTAAAACAAAAAGAGAAGTTTTCTTAACATTTGAATTGAGGCAGTAGACTAAGCAGACTGCCTTGGTATCCAAGGTTATGGGGCAACAGGTGAGAGAAGAAAACTGAGGGACACCCAACTTTAGGGCTCTAGTTATACCCATCTATCAAAGGTGAATAAGAAACTAAGAAAGTAATGAAAGACATTCGTATGTTCACCCTTGCACTGCCTGAAGGGAAATTTGTTATCATTTTAATATTTAAATGCACTGTCATAAACAAGCTCTCATGTAGGTTTGTGGTCCAAATTAATGCTAATTATGTGGTAAACACACACACACACACACACACACACACACACACACACAAACACACACCCCTGAAGTATACAATCAAAATTAAAGCTAACCCTCAGTTAACAATATGCCAAGGCAAAAGACAAAAGAAATACACCATATAAATCCTCACTGTAATAACATCATCAATCAAGGCCTCAAAAAATTCCCAAAATAAAGTTCCCTGGAAAATAAACAGCTCATGGTATAAAAACATGAAATACACAGAAACATGAATAAGAGCCAAGAGAAACACCAGACTATAAAACCAGGCCCACAAAGACTTCCCATATGAGAACTATTACATATAAAATGAAAACAATATTTTATGTGTTTAAGAAAGTAAAACAACTTTGAAAATATGAGCCAAAATACATCCCAAAGAGATAAAAAGAAATCTAAAACAGTGGTTTAAAACCATAAAGAATACAGAATGTCCAGTTTTTGTCTAGTTAGAGATACAGGAAGAAATATTAGAATGGAAAGGAAGTGCTATTCCTGGAAACCATAGCTGAGAACTTTCTAGAATTGTCAAAAATAGTAATTCACACAACAAGACTTTTGTTTTTGTTTCTGTTTTAAGAAAGCCTCAAAACAATCAATGATACCTCAGAACACTGAGTAAAAAAAGAAGATAATAAAACAGGAGCAGCTGGATGTGGTGGTGCAAGCCTATAATGCCAGTACTCTGGAGTTTGAGGTAGGAAGATACTATAAGTTCAAAGTCAGCTTGGGCTACATAGTGAGATCTGGTCTCAAAAAAAATTAAAAATAAATTACAAAAGCAAAAAGGGAGGAAAATCACCTACAAAGACTGTATTATATTTACAAAAGCAAAAATGAAAGCCAAAAGATAGTGCAACAATCCTTAATGTATAGAAAGAAAACAACTGTCATCTTAGGACATAGATGCCCAAAGACTTTCCTTTTGAGAATTAAAGTCAATTTCAACCTCACAAAAGTTGAATGAGTTTGACACCTAGGGACCTTTGAGAAAATTCTAAAGGATGTACTTCAAGCTTTAAGGAAAAATCACCCTGAAGGAAGATATGAGATTCAATAAAGGTAGAAGTCAAAGATACTAAGAGGGAGAATGAGTAGGACCCCTCGCGGGACCCCCGCCTGGCCCGCGCGGCGCAGGCACGGATCAGGAAGCAATATGGACTGCCCTCTGAGGTCCTGATCCCAGGACCTTGGAGGAGAACGAGTAGAGCCCCTCCGGGACCCCTGCCCGACCCGCGTGGCACTGGCGCGCGGGCTTGGAATCGGGGACAAACACTAACACCCCCCACCCCCGTAAGCAACCTGCTGGATTAATAGCAACCAAGGAACATCAACCAACTTTTGTTTTGTAGATTTGGCCAGGCCTCTGGGCAGCAACCCAAGCATCTCTTTATAGCAGGCAATGTAGCAAATATGGGGGATTCTCTTCTGTCTTGTCTTTTATTATTAATAAAATATTAAAAAAAAAAACAAAGATACTGAGAAATATATGAGGAAGCATAACTGTATGAAACAATAACATCATATGACATTGGACAGGCGACAAGATAGAAGTAAATACCAAAAAGGAGTAACATGAAATAAGAGGACACGAGCTGAACCATACAAATAACACAATTCTTAAATGTACAATTGATTTGAAGAGATATTTCTCAAGATATACTAATGGCCAACAATTTTAAGAAAAAAATGGCTTAACATGATTATCATAGAGGAAATACAAATCAAAACCACAATGAAATATCTCAACCCAGTTAGAATGGTGATTATAATAACAAAAAATAATAAATGCTGATGATGGTATGGAGAAAGGAGAACTCTCATACCCTGTTAGTAGGAAAATAAATGGGTACAGTCATTATGGAAAAAAGTATGACAATTCCTTTAGGAAGTAAAAATAGAACTATTATCTTATGCAGCAATCCCAACACTGGGTGTGTATCCACAGGAAATGCAGCCAGTATGTCAAAGAGACATCTGTACTTGCATGACAGCAAGGATACAGAATCTACCTATATGCTCAGTGAATAGATTTACCAAATGAGACACAGATGCACAATGGAATACAATGGAATACTCTTCAGTCATAAAAATAATGATGTCCTGTCTTTTACAGCAACATGGATGAACTGAGAATATTATGTTGAGTGAAATAAGTCGGGCACAGAAACACAAATAGTGCATGGTCTTAATTATATGTATAAGCTAAAACAGTTGATCCCATATAAAGAGAATAGACTTGAAGTTATCAGTGCCAGGGGAGGTTGTGGGCAAGGGGCAATGGAGAGAGGATGCTCACTGGGTACAGGGGTACAGCTCAATAG
Organism: Dasyprocta punctata; assembly: GCA_004363535.1. NCBI lineage: Eukaryota > Metazoa > Chordata > Mammalia > Rodentia > Dasyproctidae > Dasyprocta > Dasyprocta punctata. Next base: position 12,081 of record RJWM01031963.1, on the reverse strand, counting down.
GCAGAATAACTTCTAGTGTTCTAGGGTACAGTAGGTGACTATGGTTCACAACATTTGATTGAATATTTTAAACTAGAGAATAAAAAGGATTTGTAAATTGCCCACACGTGGACCTGACAAACGTTTGAGGCAATAAATATAACAGTTATTCAATATGGTCATAACATATTAAATTCATTTATTAAACTGTCACATTCTATAAATATATATAATTATTAGGTATCAGTTACTGATATTAAGTAGTAAAAATTATTCTACTGTCAATGTCCATTAAGAATACAAAAATATTTATAAACATTAGCTTAATAGACATTAAAATATAAATTATAATCACCAAAATAATAGACATAAAACATAGGGCTACTAATTTGACACACTTTACTAATATGTATGTTTACAATAAATGTAACTACAGTCTACAACTAAAAAACAAAGGTTATCAAACTGAATTTTAAAATGTTCAGCAATACTGGGGACTGACCCAAACAGATACCTACATCTCATTCTTAATAAATTGGAAAGGTAGAATCTTGGAACAGACACAAACCAAGAACCTCCTATACATAGAAGACATCCCTAAAAAACAGACATTTCCTAGAGAGACCTTGATATTAGTGATAAAGCCACCTACTACAAAAACATACAAGACTGGTGGCCAGGGATATAGCTCAGTGACACAGTGCCTGCCTGGCAAGTGCAAGGTCATAAGTTCAATCCCTGGTACAAAAAAAAAAATACAAGGATCAAGACAAAAAGCAAAATAAAAAAATTTTAAATAGAAAATGACAAGATGCAGAAGCAAAATGCAATCTCAGGCCTCCTGTTCACACAGAACAAGTCCAGGAGACAATGAGATAGAGGAAAATAGAAGGCAAACTCCTGAAATTTCTGAAATGATAGCAACCAAACAAATCCATGAGGCTATGGAGGAAAGCAGATAAGAAATAATCTCTCAGGTGAAAATAGAAATGACAAACATAGTGAAGGAATTGTTTGACAAATCTAGAGTAAACATAGATTTAAAAAACAGAGGAACTTAGGAAAATGATGGAAATGGTGAATGATCAGTATACAAAAGAAACAGAATGAATGAAATGAATTCAAACAGGTATACAAGAAATTAAAAATTGTTTTGAAAGTTGGCAAAACCACTTGAATGAAACTGAAGATAGACCTTAAAGACAGTATCACAGCTAGTGATCATAAATGTGAAGATCCCTTAAAAATAATAAGGGAAGAGGAAAAAACAATTCAGCAGCTGCAAGATGATGCAAAGAAACATAATATAATACTAATATGTGTCAAAGAAAAAGCAGGAATCAACACAAATGACATAAAAAGATTATTTGCAGAAGAAATAGCAGAAAATTAGCCAAGCATGGAAAATGAATCTAACATACAGGTAAGTGAAGCATACAAAACTTCAATTAGCCATGACCAAAATAAATCTACAGCCAGACATAATAATGAAGATCTCAAAAATTCAGCACAAGAACAGAGTATCAAAATCTATTTGAGAAAAAAAAATCATCTATAAAGGAAAAGTGCATCATAATCACCACTGACTTCTCAACACAAACCCTCAAGTCATGAAGAACTTGGAGTGAAGTGTTTCAAGCCCTGAATGAAAACAACTTCCAACCCAGACTGATGTGACCTTTGAAACTATCCTTCAAAATTAATGGAGAAATAAAATACTTTCATAAGGAAGAACAACTGAAGAAATTCATGACCACCAAACCAACCCTATGAGGGGTACTGAAAGATATTCTAGATAGAGATTAAAATGACCATGATTCCAAAAACAACAGAAAGAACCACCAGGCAAGGCAAGCAATTAAACAGAGGGGAAATCAAGCAACCAACAGCAGGAAAATAACATAGCAGAGATAAGCCAATACATATCAGTTATAACCAGTAAATGGTTTCAGTTCACAAATCAAAAGAAACAGATTGTCAGAATGGATCAAGAAACAAGATCCAACGATATGCTGCATTCAAGAAACACATTTAACTCAAAAATAAATTCATAGACTGAAAGTCAAAGGATGGAAAACAATATTCCATGCAACAGGAACCCAGAAAAAAGCAGGGGTAGCTATTCTGCTTGCAGACAACGTGAACTTCAAATCAAGAGTGATCAAAAGAGATAAAGTTGCTATATACTGATTAGGGGTAAAACTTCAAAAGAAAGAGATAATATTCATTAATATGTGTGTACCAAATATGGGAGCACCCAACTATATCAACCCCAATCAAAATACCATTAGTATATCTCACAGATCTAGAAAAAACGTTCCTAAAATTCATCTGGAAACAGAAGAGACCTAGAATAGCAAAGGCAATTCTGGACAACAAAGGCAAGGAAGGAGGCATTACAATCTCAGACTTGAAATTATACTACAAAGCTACTGTGATAAAATCAGCATGGTACTAACAAAAAAACAGACCTGAGGATCAGTGGAACAGATTAGAAGATGCAGACACAACTGCAAAGACACTCAGACACCTTATCTTTGACAAAGGGGCCAAACATGTTCACTGGAAGAAAGATAGCCTCTTTAATAAATGGTGCTGGTAAAACTGGATTTCCACATGCCAAAGACTAAAACTAGACACATGTCTATTACCAGCACTAAACTAAAAGTAAAATGGATCAAAGATCTAAATATTAAAATAGAAATACTAAATCTGCTGGAAGAGAAAGTAGGTAGAAATCTTGAAGACAAAGGGGTAGGCAGAGCATTCATACGGCACATAATATTTACATTAATTGAGGCTATTAAGTTCCTGTAAATTGTATCTCTTTATTCTTATTCCCCCTTCCCCTCTTCCTCACACCTTGGGCTTTTCTCTTGGATCACTTCCATATTGTAAGTGATCCATCTCCTTATTCTCTTCTATCTATCCTTTTGTTATTCTCTTTGCTTGTACTATGCCTCATTCGTATGAGAGATATCATTGGTATTTAAACTTGTGTGTCTAGTTTGTTTCATTTGACATTATATTTCACAGGTGCATCCATTTTCCTATAAATGCCTCAAATTTGTCCTTCTTTATGACAGAGTAGTATTCCATTATATATAGATATCACATTTTCTTTACACAATCATCTGTTGATGGGTATACAGGCTGTTTCCAGGATTTACCTATTATGAACTGTGGTGCTACAAACATTGGTATACAGGTATTGGTGTAGTATGATGTCTTAAGCTGTTTGGGGAGGATAACTAGCAGAGGGATCACTGGGTCATATGGAATTTCTAATTTCAGTTCTTTGAGCAATCTCCATGCCAGTTTTCATAATGGTAGTACTAATTTACATTTCCATGAACCATGAAGGAGGACTCCTTTTTTTATTGCACCCTCACCAGCATTTGTTATTGTTCAATTTCTTAATGATTGGCATTCTTTCTAGAGTAAGATAGAATTTTAGCATTGTTTTAATTTGCATTTCTCCAAAGGCCAGAGATGTTGAGCATTTTTTCATGTATTTGTTGACCATTTGTATTATTCTCTAAAGTATCTGTTCATTTCTCTTGCACATTTCTTGACTGTATCTTTAATTTTAAGTGGTTTAATTCTTTTTTATTTCTTTGTTTATTCTAGATAATAGTCTTCTACCTGAAGAGTAGCTGGCAAAAACTTTTTCCATTCTGTGGGTTGTCTCTTCATTCTACTGATTGATTCTTCTGCTGAGCAGAAACTTTTTAATCTGATGCAATCCCATATGTGGATTATTGATCTCATTTCTGTGCAGTTGCAGTTCTGTTTATAAAATCTTTTCCTGCACCTATGTCTTCAAGCGTTTTACCTAGTTTATCTTCCAGTAGGTTTACTATTCCTATTTGAATGTTTAAATCATTGATCCATTTTCATTTAGTAATGGTGAGAGAGAAGGGTCCAGTTTCAATCTTCCACACAGATAGTCCATTCAATAAGTCATGCTGAGAAAACTGGTTATCTTTCCTCCAGCATACGCTTTTGGCCCCTTTGTTGATGATCAAACAGGTGAACGTGCCTAGGAAAGTTTCTGTACCCTCAATTCTGTCCCATTAGTCAATGCATCTCTTTCTATTTCAGTACAATGCTATTTTTATCAGTATTGCTTTGTAACATTGTTTGAAGTCAGGTATTGTTAACCCTCTGGCTTTACTCTTATTGCCCAAAATTGATTTTGTTACTCTAGATATCTTCTGGTCCTATATGAATATTAGGAATTTTTTTCTAGATCTGTAAAATATACTATTGGTATTTTGATTGAGATTGCTTTGAATGTGCATAAGAGTCTGGGGACTGTGGCCATTTGGCAATATTGATTCTGCCTATCCTGAAACAGGGTACATTTTTGCATTTTCAGATGTCCTTCTCATTCCCTTTTCTCAGAGTACCATAATTTCATTTTTCTTGAAGCTACTGTGAATGATATTATTTTCATAATTTCCTTCCCATCCTGTTCATTGTTGGTATACAAAAATGCTAATGATTTTTACATGTGATCTTGCACCCTGTTAGATTGCTAAAGTTTGTTATTTTAAGAGGTTTTTTTTTTTTTTGGTAGTGTTGAGTCTTTTACATAGAGTATCTATCATCTACAAATAAACATAATTTGAGTTATTCCTTATACATATCCCTTCTATTTCTTTATTGCTCTGGATAATGTTTCAAGCACTATGTTTAATAGAAGAGGTGATAGTAGACATCCTTGTATTGTTTCTGATTTCAGGGGAATGATTTTAGTTTTTTCCCACTTAGTATGATGCTGGATTACTACACATAGCTTTTATTGTTTCAGGAATGGCTCCTCTACACCTGTTTTCTTTAAGGTTTTTATCATGAAAGGGTGTTGGACTGTTGGACGTTGTCAAAAGCATTTTCTGCATCTAGTGATCACAAAAGGCAAGATCCCTTAAAAATAATAGGAAAGAGGAAAAAGCAATTCAGCAGCTGCAAGACAACGCAAAGAAACATAACATAACACATGATTTTGGACCTTGCTTCTGTTCAAGTGTTGTATTACATTCATTAACTTATACATGTTAAACCATCCTTGCATCTCTGCAATTAAACCTACTTCATCATGATGTATGATATGGCACTGGGGATCGAACTCACAACCTCGAACCTGCCAAGTAGGCACTTAAGCCACTAAACCAAACTCCCGGCCCTACTTTTTTGATACAGAGTCACACTATGTAGTTCAGGCCAGCCTCGCGCTCACGTTGTAGCCCAAGCGGGCCTCGAACTCACAACGCTCCTCCTACCTCAGCCTCCCGAGTGCTGGGATTAAAGGCATGAATCACCACACCCAGCTGATATATGATCTTTTCGATAATGTGCTTCAACTGATTTGTTAACATGAGGATTTTTGCATCTATGCTCATTAAGGAAATATAATTTCATTTTCACTTGGGTCTTTGTCTGGCTTTGGGATCAGGGTGATACTGGCTTCCACAAATGAGTTTGGGAACACTCCATCCCTTTCAATATCTTTGTAGAGCTTGAAGAGTACTGGTGATGTAACATCCTTAAAGGTCTTCTAGAAGTCAGCAGTGGATCCATAACACATAAGAAATTTCAAACTAAAACTGCTTTCTAAGAGCACTTAGAAGTGCTTTAATTGGTGGATTTTTTTTATTTCTGTGCTAATTCCACTGCTTGTTACTGAATTGTAAAGCATATTTATGTCTTCTTGAGTTAGTTTTGATAGCTTGTACATGTCTAGGAATCTATTTCTTCAAAATTAGCTAATTTGGTGGAATATAATTTTTTTGAAATAGTTACTATATTCTGGATTTCCACAGTGTCTGTTGTGATTTTATTTTATTTTTTTTCATTTCTAATTGCATTGATGCCTTCTTTTATTTCTCTTACTAAGTCTGGTTAGGGATTTATCTATTTTCTTTATTCTTTCAAAGAACCAACCCATCAAATCATTGATTTTTTTAACCTCAATTTTCTGGCAGACCTCAAGCCAGGACATGACTCTGTTCACTCAGGAAGTCTAAGGTGGCAGTCTGCCCCCAGCAGGGTGCTTGGGTGTAGAGATCTGCTTACAGCAGGAATGGGGCAACAATGTGAGCTTCCAATCTTGTGTAATTCAGGCTGAACCTGGCCTCTGTTTGTGATCATCAGCCCCTGCCTCTCAGTGGGACAACTCCCAGTCTGCTCACCAACTGCCACCAGTCTGCCATGACAGTCTTTCCTTCACCCTCACTCTGGGAACTTGGCAGTATGAAGCACCCAAGGGGCTGCTCTGGGTTCAAATGCTCAGTCCTTCCGTAAATGACATTCCTCCCAACTCCTGCTCCCAGATTATAGCTGTGCGTGCTTGTGCCAAAATCACTCACCAACTATTGTTTGTAGGAGGCCACGCTGGAAGCAGCGTCCCACGTTTTCCTTGTTGTTCCAACTACAGGTGGTTCTTTCAGGTCCAATGCAGTGCTCTGGTTCTCTGTGAGCAAAACATTGTTAGTTTCAACTTCCCTCCCAGTCAGTGGCTAGCCAGCTACTATTGGCAGCATTGCATGGTCTCTTCTCTGAGATTTGGGTCTATTTCTTCTGTATCATTTTATCCTATTTCCTTCGCCTTTGTCAGTCCCTTCTGGTTCCCAGGTATCTTCCACCCACTTCAGTTCCTCTCTGAGCTGTTGTTTTCAGGCTCTAGACACTTAGTCCTGGAGAAGCTCCAGTTGCTGCTCAGCTGCTCCACCACTTTGGGACTCGCTCATTTGTTGATTCTTTTTTTTTTTTTAATTTAGAAAGAATCTACATAAAAATCAATAGAACAGGAAAGCAGGTTTAGCAAGGACATGGTACAAGGGCACAAAGCCATATACAGAAATCTAGTGTTGGCCTATATACAAGCATTGAACAATTCAAAAGTAAAATTGTAAAGGCACAAGTTACAACATCACAAAAAAGCTTAAAGTAACATTACCGTATAAATCTACCAAAATACATTCATTATCTGTATCCTAAAAACTGTAAAAACTAATCAAAAGTACTGAAATACAACTTAAATAAGTGAAGAGAGACTAGGTATGTGAATTGGACAAATTGTTGATTCTTGATTTTATTTCTTGTGCAACTGGGATTCTTCTCAGAAAGACTTTGCCTATACTTATGTCTTCAAGAGTTTTTTGTAGGTTCAGCAGATAAAGTGTTCCTGTTTTAGTATTTAGATCGATTCATTTTAACAGTGCATGGTGAGATATATGGATCGGGATTCAGTCTTCTGCATGTGGATAACCAGTTTTCCCAGCACCGTTTGCTAAAGGGGCTATCTTTCCTCCAACAAATAATTTTGGCCCCTTTGTCAAGATCAGATAACCAAATGTTCCTGGGGCTGTTGTGTATTCTCTAGTCCATTCCACAGATTCACAAAGTCTGGTTTTTTTCCAATACCACATTGCTTGTATTATTATACCTTTAATACAACTTGAACTCCGGGATTGAGATTGTGAAGTCCAGTACAGTCCTTTGTTCTTATTGTCAAGGATTACCTTTGCTACTGTAGGTCTCTTTTGGTTTCATATAAATTTTAGGATTCTATTTTCTAATTTTTTAGGAAATGTCAGCATTTTGATTAGGCTTATGTTAAATTTATGTATCAGTTTTGGAAGTAGAGTCATTTTGATAATATTGGCTCTGCCCAAATAGGAACAGGGGATATCTTTGCATTTTCTGATGTCCTTTTTCAAAATACTGTAGTTTTCATTATAGAGGTCTTTTACTTCCTTAATTAGGTTAATTCCTACATATTCAATTTTTCTTGAAGCTATTGATAGCATTGTCTTCCTAATTTTTTTTGGTGGGTTAATTATTGGTATATAGGAATAGAATGGATTTTTTGTATTGATTTTGTATCTTGCTACATTGTTGACTTTATTAATTCCAAGAGTCTTTTGGTGAAACTTTTGGGGCCTTCTATGTAAAGGATCATGTAATCTATGAATAAGGATAGTTTGATTTTGTTTTCTATATGTACTGTATCCCTTTCAATTCTTTCTCTTACCTGATTATTCTGACTCAAGTTTCAAGTACTGTACGGAACAGGAGTGGTGACAGTAAACATCCTTGTCTTGTTCCTAATTTTAAAGGAAAAACTTTCAACTTTTCTCTATTTAATATATTATTGGTAATAGTTTGGTCCTAAATGGCTCTCATCAGATTGAGATAAGGTCCTTCTATTACTATTTTCTCCAAGGTTTCTATCACAAATGGATGTTAGATTTTGTCAAAGGCTTTTTCTGTGTCTCCTGAGATTATGATGTGGGGATTTTTATCCTTGCTTGTGTTTATGTGATATATTACATTTGTGTATGTTTGTGTATGTCTAACCTCCTCTGCATCCCTGGGATGAAGCTTACTTGGTTATAATGCATGTGATGTTTTTAACTGCTGCATTCTGTTTTCAGCTGAGGATTTCTGCATCTGTGTTCACTATTGTGATTGGCCTATAGCTTTGTTTTTTTAGCTGAGTCTTCTCTGGCTTTGGAAACCAGGTAATTCTAGCTCCCAGAAATTATTTTGGCAGTATTCTTTCAATTTCATTAAAGAATGTAAGTAGTTATTAGTGTTAGATCTACCCTGAAGTTTTTGTAGACTTCAATGGTGAGTCTATCAGTTATTAGGCTTTTATTATTTGCTAAGTTTTTTATTACTTCTTCCATTTCATTGCCTGTTATTGAATTGTTCAGTGATTTTACATCTTCTTGGTTCAGTTTTTGTAATTCATATGTATCTAGGAATCTGAATTCTCCAATTTATTGGAGTACAGGTTTTCACAGTAGTTACTAATAATCTGGACTTTGGTGTTGTTCACTGAGATTTCACCTTTTTCATTTCTAATTGCATTGACATGGTCCTTTCCTTCTTTTGTTAAGTTTGGCTAAGGGATGTCTGTTTTGTTTATTCCTTCCTCCCTCCAAGAACCAGTTCCTTGATTCATTAATTCTTAATGGGGCTTTTTTTTAGTCTCAATTTCATTGATATCCATTCTGATATTTAAAATATCTTTTTGTATTAATTTTAGACTTGCTTTTTTTTTCTGATGTGGGTATTTACAGCTATAAACTTACCTCTTAGGACTCCTTTCATTATATCCCATAGGATCTGGTATGTTATACTGACATCATTTGATTCTAGAAACTGTTTGATTTCTCCCTTGCTCTGTAATGCATTGATTACTAAAGATTATATTGCTTAATCTCCGTGTGTGTGCTTAATTTCTTTGGTTTCTTTCGCTATTGATTTCTAGTTTCATTGCACTATGATCTAATAAAGTACCTAGGAGAATTTCAGTTCTTTTGTACAGTATTTATTCAACCATGTTTTATGTACTACTAAGTAGTTTATTTTGGAGAAAGTCCCATGAGCTACTGAGAAAACTGTGTAATCTGTTGCTACTGGGTACAACATTTTGTAGGTATGTATTAAGCCATTTATTTGATGGGTTGGTTCAATTTTGTTATTTCCTTGTCAGTTTTTTGTCTAGTTGATCTATTTGTAATAGTAGGATAGCCCCTTTGTGTTTTTGATTATCAATCTTTTATGTCCAATATTGTTTGTTTTATGAAGTTGGGTGCACTAGTGTTTTGCACATCTATGTTATCTCTTTCTCTTGAGTTGTTTCTTTAAATAGTATGCAATGATCTTATCCACTTTGATCAGTTTTGGCTTAAAGTTCACTTTGTTTGTCTAAAAAACAGGATAGCTACTCCTGCTTACTTCAAGGCTCCTATTGCATGGAATATTGTTTTTCATCCTTTAATTTTTAGTCTATGGATTTTTTTTTTTTGAAACAGGGTCTCGTGTAGTTTAAGCTGGCCTTGACTTCACTATGTACCCCAGGCTGGTCTCAAACTCATGGCAATATTCTTACCTCAGTCTCCCAAATGCTGAGATTACAGGCATACCTCCACACCTGGCTGGATTTCTTTGTAAATGTATTTCTCATATACAGCATATCACTGAGTTCTATTTTTCACTCAATCTGCCAGTCTGTGTCTTTTGATTGGGAAGTTGAAACCATTCACATGTAGCATTATTACTGAAAGGAATTGGCTTATTCTTGTCATTGCATTATTTTTCTGTTCCTGATTCTTTTTCCCTTTCTGCTTAACTTCTGACCCTGCTTGGTGCATTCATTACACTATCATTTGGGGGCAGGTTTAATTTCTTTGTCTCTTTTCAGAGTACCCTTGTAAATTTTTTCAGTGCTGGTTCATGGTCATGAATTTCTTAAGGTATGCTTTGTCATGGAAACACCTTATATCTTCATCAATTTTAAAAGATTGTTTTACAGGATATATTAGTCTGGGTTGAAAGTTGTTTTCCCTTAGGGCTTGAAACTCTTTACTCCATGCTTTCCTGGCCTTTAAATATTTGCGTTGAGAAGTCTGTTATCGCTCTAAATGTTTAAAATTTTTAAAACAATTTTCTGAGCTATGCATGCAAATATATTTGGAATGGAACTTATAAGATGCAATAGAGAAGAACTTAGAGGGAAAGAAATTTGTATAGCTTAACACTTATTTTCAAAACTGAGGCTAAAAATTACTGAGTTTAGCATTCAAGTGAAAATGTTAGACTTCAGTTACTCTCCATATTCTCCCCCAAACTCTCCACTGACTTCCTAGAACACTTGAGCTATGTAACAGTCCTATCTTAACTTACAAAACTATGACACTCTTATGACTCCCTGTGACCTCCCTCATTAACACTCACTCCAGTCCAGTCTCAGGCTTTGAAGTTTCCCTCCATCAGAAGTATCTTTGTGCTTTATCCATGTCCTTAATCTTACCTCTTTGTAACCTTCTCCTCCCACCACTTCCTAGTCCCTTTTTCACCACACACGTCACCTCTAACTCCACCCACAATTAAACTTCAGAAGAGCTTTTTGTTGTTTTTGTTTTGTTTTACTAACTACGTCGTGACTGACATCTGGAACTAGATAGAGCTTGGCACACAGAATATGACAAATACCTACTCATTAATTAAATGAATAAGAACAACTGAATGTTGGGGGGAATAGCAGAGGAATAGCAGAATAAACTGAAGAATAAAGATTAAAGACAAGAACAGGTATTTATTTTAAAAATGAATAAAGGCAAGAATCAAAGTTTTTAAAAATTCATTCTTTTTAAAAATAAAATAAAATTGGTTCTTTAGAAAGATACTATAATGGACAAATCTATCAGGTCTATCATGGAAGAAAATAGCCCATAAAAATATCATCAGGGATGGAACAGAACACATAACTATAGATACTGCCAAGTTTCAATAGATTAGAGAGCATTATAAGCAGTGTTATGCCAACAGACTTGAAAATTGAAATGAAAACTACACTTCTAAAATAAAATAACCCAACAAGAATTAGAAATCCTAAAAGATCCCTTTAAACCCTATTTAAAATAAAACAAAGCTACCTATAAAGAAAATATTAGGCCCCAAAAAAACTTTATTTTATATCAAGTAACAGATCATTAAAAACTGAACACAAACTCTTCCAGAAGGAATAAGGAAAAGGAATTCTCCATCAGTCATTTTTAGAGACTGCTATGACCATGGTACAGAAACCTGACAGGATAGTAGAACAAGAAAAGATTACTATTAACATAGACGTGAAAATTCTACAGAAAATGTTAGTGCAAATCGAAACATATGCAAGAAAGATCATTTATAATTACCCAACTGGATATCATATAGAATACTTAGTTGGCTTATAAGAGAACATCAAATAATGTAATTTGCCATGTTAAAATATGAAAGAAAAGTTATATTGTTGTCTTAATAGCTAAAAAGCATATAAAAACATCCAACAAAATTCTTCATGAATACAGTTAAATTATTCCAATTAGTGAGAAATATTATATGTAACATATATGAATAGCATTGATCTAAAATCTATACAGTATAAAATGTATTTATCCTTTGTGGAACAGGTTGTACCACAGACCAATACAACAGAAGAAATTAGAATTAAAACCATTCAGGTTAATTGGGAGAGGATGGAATATTTTAATCAACCACTGAAAATAAATTCAAACAGAAAAAAAGTTGAATCACCACCTCTCT
>RJWM01031962.1:0-21913 GCA_004363535.1 Dasyprocta punctata | reverse complement strand
AAAATATGTTCCTCTCATACTTCTCAAACAAGCTTGGTGCTACTTATTCTGAAGTAAGAGTTGAAGAACACCACTTCCAGTGATACAGGGCTCTCTTGTCCCAAAATTCTGTATGTTTCAGGTGTGTGCATCTATTTCTGTCCCTTATATCAGCTGCTAAAAGGTACCTGGAATCTTTGGAAGAGTGCTGGGCTGCCCTGCAGGCCCAACTGTGCCGCCTTCCCCGGGGCTCTGCACTGGGAAGCTGCCTGGCCACTGCTATACTCAGGTCTACTCTACTGCCTCCTCCACAGTTTGGTCCATTTCTGCAGTTCCCAAATCTTGTCTCCAGCTCTGATCTCTTTTTTCTGTGCTGAGTTTCAGATACACCCTTCTGCCTGCTTTAAACTTTGATTCTCATGTAACTCTCCAGAATCTTTCAAGTTCATTTCCTCCCACTACCCTGATTTCCTCCTTCAACTCCAGATTTTGACCTAAACTACCTTCCTGCCTCCACTCTACCACTTCAAAGAAACTTCTCAGCCACAGGAAAAGCCTTAGCCACTGCCCACTGTAAAAATAAAGTCCAAATTTTGTAGTGTGCCTACTATAGATGCATCAAAGCACAGATCCCCCTGAATCTGCTCTGCATTTTCCTGACTCTGTGCCCTAATTAGGCGCTGCCTGGTTCCCAAGTCACTCCCTGTATGGAGCCTGAGTTTAACTCTCTCGGTGCCCAGCTGTGATCAGAAATATGCTGGGGCACTCCCTTTCTCCTCCCCATGCTCTCTGTCACTTCAGACTCCTGCAAGGGAAGCCCAGGCCACCCTGCCTCCACTCCTGTGAGTTTGGTACGTAAGAAGCACAGGGGAAATGGCATGAAAATGAATGAGGAGGCATTCAACTTTTTTTTTTTTTAAAGTTCTGGCATGAAGGATGTTTACAACCTTACACATAGCTCTATGCTTATATTTCCCAAGCCACATTGTCTTTCTAGTATTTCCTTGGAAAAAGTAGATTATTAGAAGGACTTTTTTAGGGGTGAACCAGATCTTTATTTACTTTATTTATTTATTTATTTGGTGGCACCAGGGATCAAACTCACAACCCTGTGCCTGCCAGACAGGCACTTAAGCTACTGAGCCAAACTCCCAGCCCTAGTTTTTTTGAGGCAGGGTTGCACTATGTAGCTCAGGCTGGCCTTGTGCTCGCGTTGTAGCCCAAGCAGGCCTTGAACTCACAATGCTCCTCCTACCTCAGCCTCCTGAGTGCTGGGATTAAAGGCGTGCGCCACCATGCCCAGCTGAACCAGATCTTTAAATTGACCTTATTTTGCTACTGTTTCAAGAAATTATAAATGCAGCCATAATGTTAAAGTGCTTCAGGAAAAACTAAAAGATCAAAGATAGTAAATAAGTCTAATTAAATGTCCAAATTGCCTTTAATACTCTTTTTTGCAATCATGTTTCTAGATACTAAATTTGTCTTCTCCAGCCACATTATTTGGAGCTCTCAAATGGATTTCTTGAGTAGTCAAAGACACACTGTGTGAAGGAGGGTTGGAAGTAGAACTCCAGTGTCATTTTTCCTACAGTGTCTGTCAAGAGTCACTCAATCCCTCTGAGCTTCAGTTTATTTGTGTCTAAATGTCTTAGAGGGACTAAAAGGAGAAATAAATATAAAGAAGAGGATCTACTATCTAGCAATAATATGTCTCAAATAAAAGGTACAGTATCTTGAAATCTTAGCTGGAATCACTACATGAAAGGTCTTCTCAGTAAAATAACAGATGATGCTAGTATGAGCAAAAAGTAGCTGGCTTAAAACTAAAAATTTAGAATTCTTTAGAAAATATAGGATGCAACCTATTAAAGGCTTATAAAGGCAGTTCTGATGTCCAGGATTAGCATTAACAAAAACAACAAAGTACAGAATAAATTACATCTGAGAATACATAAGAGAATTCTGGATGGGACAGCAGTCAGGAAAAGGTGAAATTTGTTTTAGTTATATATGTGGGAGTTCTAGGTCACAATGCAAAATGTATCTCTTATTGTGGGAGGATAGTAGAAAGAAAGTTTGAAAAACACTGCTTTTTCAAACTCAAGGGTCTGAAAAAGGCATTTGGAAAGCAACACAACCCCTGTCCTTAGGCACTGACCCTTCTTAGGTGACAATTCAAGAGGGAGGCCTACCCTCTTACTGTTCTGGCCTTATAGGTTCTGTACGAATAGCTAGGTCCTAACAAGCCTACTGTGCCCTGTATGTCACAGGTGGGTAACTGACCGGTAGAAAGTTTCTTATATTTAGGGGAAACCTTCTCTGTGATGTCCCAGAGCTCCAGGACTACAGAGTAAGCATTGCCCTCTGTGTATATGGGCTGGTCAATATGAGGCCATTATGAATATTAAGTCAGCAAATGTAGGTAAAAACCCAATACAAGAGCAAGTCTTCGGTGGGCAGTGCACAAAGCTGCAAATGTTCCCAAATACTGAGATGCAAATATAAGCTGATATTCGTTGGGATTTCCCAAGGTTTATATGAATAAGTAGAACAAAAAACATGTGGGAAAGTTCAATAATCTTGCTTATGTAGGTATCAAGAAACAGAGGTATGTGAAGCTAATACATATAATTTACTTTGTATTTATTTCTTTTTTTGACTACTATTCTGTTTGTCTTCACAAAGTCTCAAAATTCACCAGACTTGTGTACAGGGTTACAAAGTTTTAAGCCACAGTCACAGTAGAGTGCTTCAACAGACAGCATTTGGAATGGCTGTGACTTCAAATACATAGATTTAGACTGACTGGATTTAGCCAGTGGTGTCAGCCCTCAGTCAACTTGCAGAGCCCTGAGTGAGGCAGCACTTATACCCTGAGCCACTGCCCCTTCGGCAGCAGCAGGGCCCAAGTGCCTGTCCTGATGCCTGGGGTGCTGCTCCGTCCTGCCCACAGGGTTTCATGAATGAACGCAGAGTCAGGCATACACTGAAACTGTAATACTCAAGTCAGTGACTACTAGTACTGTGAGGAAATTAAATGGTTTTAGTCATGTATGGAGAATGAAGGCTGCTATCGATTTTCAAATAATCACTAAAATGTCAAAAGATCTTTAAATCTGTTACATGTAAGATTATCTTATAAATGAATGTGATTATCCAGAAAATGAAACCAGGGTGATTAAAATGAAAACAGGGATCTCAATTTGGTTCTAAGTTTCTTACTGATAAAGGCAAAAAGATAAAGAAGACAGACTTTAAAGAATGCATAAATGAGTAATTATGAATTTATTTTCTAAAAAACTTACTACAAAATGAACCTATTTTCTGGAATAAAATCAGACAGGAATTTTTTCATCAACATTTTTGAGACACTGGGTAGAAGTGATTATTATCTTTTCTATTACCTTCCAGGAAAAAAAAAAGCCCTCTAAAAAGTATTTCATGCTTATTGAAAAAACAAAACAACAAACAAACACAAAAGCACAGATTGGAGAGGAAAACACCATCTCAAATTCTAATTTAAGATAATAAGTCTTCTGTTGACCAATCTTTCATGCATCCACAAGTGTGTACATGCACGCCCACACACATTCAATTTCTCTCTCTAAATGGAATCATGAATATTGTCCTTCAGTGGATTTGACTGAAGGTACATAAATAATAGTCAAATGAGTAACTGCAACATCAGCCCTCTACAAAGACTAATGAAAGAAGGGTGGCACTAAGGCATGGATCCTAGGATCCAGGACTTAGATTCTGAGTCACGCACGCATTTATGAATGGAACTAAAATAACATGACCCAGGTACTTGGATTTCTAGTTGGTTTCACGTCTATTGAGCATTCTTTTTAATATCTGATATATAAAGTGGGCATCTGGCAGATTCTATTTAGTGCCAGTCAGGTTACAATAAATTACTTAATAATTTTCTATGAGTACCCAGAATGTCACCATTTGCGTGTACTGGCTATTACTTATTGGTAAAATTTTTACCAATATTATTTACTTATATTATTATTCAGCCTGATGGGTCAGCACGGGAGTAAGTAAAAGGTGGTTGCAGGCAAAATAAACATTTCCCTCTGAACTGAAGTGGTTCTGTATCCTCTTTCATGGCAGAAATTAAGTTCATGTGCCACATAACCAAGGCAAACGGCCGCCTTAGTCACAGAACTTGGATAGAATTGTAGCAGAATTGGCTTTAACATTTATTGAGCACTTATTATGTACCAGGCACTGTGCTAAGCACCTAATGTCTCCTCATTCTCATAAGAAACCTATAATGCAGTTATCTTTGTTTTATAGATGACTAAATAAGCTTTAGATAAGCACCCTCTGGGTCTCACAACAGAAAAATGGAGGCAATGAGGGTCAAATCCAGGTGAGCCTAACACTAGCATCTGAATAATTTGCATGGTGCTCTGCTGAGGAAACTGCGTCTGATGTCCGAACAGAAGAACCTGGCTGCTGACCTACTGAGTGAGGCAGCGGGGCTCACCCGAAGGCTGGAGAGTGTCACAGTCAGTTAGCAAGCACTGGCCTGAGGGATGGGATCGCAGGTGATGAGATCATGTCACTGCAGGTGGAAGTTAAGTGCCTGCTGTTTCTACATCTGGACAGTATTAAAGAAGCTGCTTGAGACTGTCTGGTTATTATTAGTCTCCAAAAGTGCCAGGACACAACTGAAGACGGAGCGCACAAAGTCCACCAGTGGCAATTTGGGTTCACATGTGGGTAGTACCTGGCATCACTCTCACCTCTAATTAGTTTTTATGAATTCTGGTAAAAGAAAGGATTGAGTTGGTTCAAAATTTACAACGAAACAAAACAAAACCAAAAAACCTTCCTGTGTCTTACCACTATGGGAAGCTGCTCTCGGAAAATCAACTTATTGTAAAGGAATCGGTCATTAGCAATCTTAAATGTTTCCTGACAAATCTTGCTTAGTGAATTCAAACAAACCAGGTTGCTTTAGTCTCCTTATCTGGGTGGGGACGATGTTGGTTGAGGCCTTCACAATTTAAAATCTGCTAGAATAAACGAGCAAATTTGTGTAGCTCAAATTATTGACCTACATGTTTTACTTGATACTAACTTATTCCTTACATGTGGGCTCAATCTTTTTAGTTATTTGGGTTACTGTTTACTGTTTCAGTAGAAGCCAGGAAAATAACTGTGTAACAGTCTGAAAGTTGTACTTCTGTATATGGCTTACTCTACTGTAAGTAATGGTGAGCAGTGGTCAATAGTTTTCCATTCCTGTAAAAACATGGACCGTAACTGTCATCTAATCCAATGTTTCATCCTCTGAAGAGCGTCTCCCCTCCCAGGGACACTCGCCTTCCACCTGCATCCTGCTCCTGAGAACCCTGCAGCAAACCATCCCACCACAAAGTCACCTAACTGGCTCATTGTCTTCCTTTCACTTTGGTGAAACTTGCCTTTCCTTAATCTATTCTTTGGTTCTCATTCTGTCCTTTAAAGATAAAATTTATACTGATTTTCCCTTCTTCTGGTGTCCTTGTTGACATTTAGAAATACTAGGTTTTCCTTCTGATGGTCTTTCCTGCAGACTAAACATCCAAGTCAGTGTCCTTGATGCAGTTAAGGGTGCTGGTGTCCCCCCAAAACTGACTGTCTAAGACCCAGGTAAAGTCAACAGTGAGGCTGCTGACATTCTTTACACATCAGAGCTGTGCTGGTTTCTGTGGTATTTGTGTTACACCGCCAATTCAGTCTGAGCTTGTGGCTAGTGAGACCCTCCACATCTTTTCTCTTAGTAACCTATTCTTGTTGAACAAGGTGAACTTCCAATTTGTCTAACTGGCTAAAAATATATGCTCATGAAATGTTATTTTGCTAGCTATGATCCGTAGGATCAGTATGAAGCTGGTGGAAAGTGAATTCCTATCTCCTTCATGAAAATCATTCTATATATTTTTTGGGGTCATCTGGCACATGCAATCCAAAAAATAATTTGTTACTTACTCATTAGCATTCAAGCTAGCTGTAGCTCTGATGATCATGTAGCAGAGCGTGAGAGCACTGAGGAGGCCAAAACTGGCAATAATAAACCATTCTTCTGTTGACAAAGGAAAGGGAGGAAATCACTCTGGGGAGAAGTTTAAGTCAAATCGATGTCAACATTTCCCTCATATGCAATGAAGCAGACGTCAACGGAGGTGTAAGCCGAGACTGGCTCAAGGCAGTGAAGCAGGAGAAGGTTTGCCAGAGAGCTACTAACTGGAGAAGGTTAGCGGAGGTACTGGTAAAGATGCGAGGGAGAAAGGAAAGCAGGGCCCAACCATTTCTTCCAGTGGAGGTCATGAGGTACGTAAGGGGTGTGGCCACCAAAGCGTGCACAGAAAAAATGTGCATATAAAATTGCACGTGGACATCGGTATCTTCATTTAATGTAATTTAAAAGAGTAGAATAAATGCAATTAGAACCATCTTTCAAGCTTCATTTTGTCATTTCTGTATGGTTGCATCACTCGTTCCTAGGAAATATGGAGCAGTGGTTCTCAAGGGTCTTGTGGGAATTCCAAGCAGGCTGCAAGCTGGCCTCCCATGGCCAGGTCTATATCCTTTTTCTCTTAGGGTCTACTATCTTAAGCAGTAGTACATTAAAGGGACATCTCCTTGGTGACTGACGATAGCAGGTACCAGCCTGCGTGATCTCACTGCTGCCAAGCAAGCTGGTTGTTCTCGCTTCATAGAGAAATAGAAGGAGAGGTGACTGACAAGGTGCTGGCCACTAAAGAGTTGAAACCTCTGTATACAGAACCCTAAAGCTTTTTTTTTTGGTACCAGGAATCAAACTCAGGACCTTGTGCTTGCCAGGCAGAGGCTTATTCTGCTGAACTATATCCGTGGGCCCAGAACCCTGAGGCTTTTTATCTAGTGTCTCTGTCTCCATCCAGGAATGTAGTTACTATTTCTCTTTTTCAGTCAAGATAACATTAAAAAAACACTATTTATCAAGAACTTCTAAAATAACCAAGAACCAATCTGACTTCCTAAAAAGTCTTAACTATAAAATATTCCTTAAGATTACATATTAACAAGGGGTAGTTTAACAAATTATTCAGTAAAATTCCTCCTATAGCTGAAATAAGGCAGAGAAGAAACATTTACACTTAGAATGGCAAAGGTTCAGACAGGAAGTAACATGGTTTCTTTTTGGGGGCAGTACTGAGGATTGAACCCAGGGGGCGCCCCACCACTGAGTTATATCCCCATTGCTTTTTATTTTTACTTTGAGACAGGGTCTTGCTTGGGTGCCCAGATTAGCCCTGACCTTGTGACCCTCCTGCCTCAGGCTCCTGAGTGGCTGGGATTACAGGCACACCCTACTGTGCCTGGCACATAGGTATTTCCTAGTCTGTGTTTCATGAATCCTAAAGCTGTGTGCAAAATTGTGTGTAGAGGCATTTTTCTAGAAAAAGCTCACTGTACTTTCACTAGACTGCAAAGTTGAAGAGCTGCTCTCCAGGGTTCCAGGGTGTTGGGTCTGTTCTATGAGAGCATCTCTGCCTCAATCTGTATTAAATGCTTAGTAAACTCTTTAGTGCAGCCATGACTCATCAATAGAGAGAAACTTTTTATTTAGGTTAAATTGAACGTTCAACAATCCATACAAAATCCACCATTTTAACACGTATATATTTTAGGTTAAAAAATATATATTGGCATTTTAAAAAAATCAACAAGTGAGTTAATGGTTATCGTCAACGAGATGAACAGGGCATTCTCTTTCTTCCTTTTTGCAGTGCTCCACGTATGAAGCATGAGCACTACAATGAGCCATACCCCAGCCCGTCTCAGATTCTTTTACACGTCACATGATAAGCAGACTGACACTTAGAACTTCAATTATATCAGAGTTTCTAATTCTGAATACACACACGTGGTCATTTCACTTACAAGGAGAAGGGCACGGCTGCTGACAGCAGCCCACAGAGCAGGGCCTGGCCTGTGCGGCCTCTGCCGCTCGTTCCGCACAGCGCGGTACACACAGTGGGTGCTGCTGACGGCACTGTGGCTGCTGTGGAGCTATGGGGCATGAAGGGGAAAAAAATGCTGGCTTGGGCCTAGTTTAATCCTACGAATTTTATTTATGGAACCAAGGATAAATTCTGCTAAAGGTGATTAATTTGGTACATGAAGTAATATTTCTTTATCATCAAAAATGCAAGATATTCAAACAACATTTCTACACAAAATAAAACAGTCTGTATTTAATAGTGTAGTAGTAGGTGCTCAATAAATGTATGATCACTGGAGGATTTACAAGAATTCATTAATAACCAACCTTTGTCTCCTTTATTACTACTAGGGTCAGTTTTTAAAATTGCAGACCATAAAAATCTAAATGCTAGAGTAATAAAACTGAGAAATGCTGCTGAAACAAATCATTGCAAATAGTGAGAAATGAGCCAAATTAGCAAAGAATGGAGGCTCTTGGAGTTCAGACAATAGATAAACTAACGTATGGGAAATAATTTTCTAAGGATAATCAGTTGGTTAAAAGCATGTATTTTAATTGAACAGACCGTGTGAGTCTTACTATATAAAGAGAAAACTGTTTTGTAAACCTATTAGTCCCCGTTTTACTGACTCCCAGTGGTAAGCAGAGTCCCATCAGCTTCAGGGCTTGAAGCTCTAGGCAAGCAACAGCATAAACTGGAAAAGGCAGCACCAGAGCGGCAAGCAGAGATGGGCGAACGGCTGTTAGATGGAGACTGCGTGTACAGGATGGCGGTGAAGAGAAGAGCTGACGGTTACAGGTGAATGCCTACAACCCCACACACGCTGCTGGCCACGCACACCTCAGCCCACTCACACCAAACCTGGGCACTGCCCTCAAAACACTTGGTGTTTTCTTTTCTGCTTGTCAACGGTTCAGTCTCGATCCTCCTAACTAGCCTGCCACATTTTTCTTTAAAGGTGGAAAGCACTTTGGCTTTTCTCCCATCTTATGTACAAATCACACCAAAGAGTTAAGCACCAAGAGACCAAACTGGCGTAAAAAGTACAAAATAAAGTGAGCAACGGACAGGCCACCACGACTGTTCCTGCAGCTGTGAGTTTTCAGGTTAAAATTCTAGTAAGCTGCCTGCACCCTGGGAGATGGGCAGAACTGCACTCGGTTGTGCCGCACACCCGCAACGCTGCTCGCCAATACCACACTCCACCTCCCTTTAAAAGGCCTGTCGACAATGCGAAGGTTTCAGTACAAGCTTATGAAGCCGTCACTGAGACAAACCTCTGCATGACTACTCTTCAAGTCCAGTCATTCTATTAATCATACACCAATGCACCAGCTCCTTATGATAAAGAAAGTTCTGCAACTCCAACACCTGACCTGACAGAAGTGCACATTCCTTTCCGTTCAGAGTTGCTGGCCAGTGGCCTCGACTTCTCTAGGTGTCACCACATGCCTAACAGAAGCAGGGGTGCTGCCGGTACCTGGGGCCACTTACTTGTTACTGCGATGTTGATTTCCCCCGCTCTGGGGGTGAGCTCCCCATCCTGAGGAAGAGGTGAGATCCCCGAAGTTCGCAGCGGCTCAAGGCCGAGGGCGTTGTCGCTGGCAAGGTCACCTAGGGCTGATCTTCGGTTAACTGCTTGGGTTCTGGTAAGCCTTTCCATATCAAAAGCTACATGATCAGTACAAGGCAGATTTGGCTGCAAAATATTTCCAGATTAAGAATAACTGTAAGAATAAAAAGTTCTTTGATAAACTCCTGAATGCCTGACATTCTACTGCAAAGTCTTCACAAAGTTTTATTCATCTCATTTCCCTGCCCATCTAGTTTTTTCTTTAACCTTAAAGGTTTTTCTCAAAAGGACAAGTTGATCTCCTAAAAATGGTACAAGGGCCGGGAGTTTGGCTCAATGGCTTTAGCGCCTGTCTGGCAGGCATGAAGTTGTGAGTTCGATCCCTGGTGCCGCAAAAAAAAAAAAAAAAAAAAAAAAGGTTACAAAGGAAAACTGCAATTCACTGAGTAACTAAGAAACTGTCCACTGCGTCTCTGCAAAGAAACGACAGCCTTTGGTGGATGTGGCTCACAGGCACAGAGTCATGATTATAACGCTGACAGACATTTAGCTTAAGAGACAAACAGTACTACTTTGGCTAATGTTAAATGTTAATGGTGAGGGGACAGCGGGTAACACAAAAATTCCTCTTCTGTCCTATTAACTTCTTTGAAATTTCCTATTATCTGGTTCTCAGTTTTTAAATATCTTCTACCTTTAGACACATGTAAAATATACAGCCAAGGGCAGATCAAAACTGAAGACTTTTAAAATGATCCCTTTTGAAACCTAAGCACTTAATCCTGAAGGAAAGGCATATATGCTTGGGGCCAAGGCTTACCAATTAAAAAGAACTTTCAGGTCTAACAATGTGAATATGGTTTCCCTAGTAACCTCTAGCTCTTTCTGCTTATAGCTGACAGCATATGAAAAGTACAGTTGGGAAAGGTGGCTGAGAAAAGTTTATACAGAGAGAAGTCACAGCCAAGCAAACCCAGAACTGAAGGATTCCTGGACAAAAGAATTCTGTTTTAGAACACCCAAAGTTCTATTTTAAAAAACTCTGAGTTCGATTCCTGGTTACCCCCCAACCCCCCAAAATTATAGCATAGTATAAAACTGATGCTTATAAAGATGCCAGTTAAAAGAGGATTGTTACATTTAGAGAACCATGATGGCTTGTAATATATTTTAGTAGGATCTCAATTTAAAATGGAAAAAGCATCAGTACCTAAAAGAATATGCAAGAGGCAGTGACTAAGGGTGCTAAGATCTGACCAGTGTCAGGCAACATGGAGACTCTCTGTTAATCAGTCTCACAGAGGGGAGTCGCCCCCACCCCAGTGTTAGGATATTCTTTTTTTTAAGGTCCTCACTATGTTGCTCAAACTCCTAGACTCGAGTGATCCTCCTGCCTCAGCCTCCTGAGTAGCTGGAACCCCAAGCAGATTTTCTGACTTTGTGACTGGGGTATCACACTACTAGCATTTAGCAGTGGGGCCAGGGATGCTACTGCAGCCTATAATGCTCAAGCTAGTCCCCCCGAGAAGGAATTCCCTAGTTTAAAATGTCAGCAATGTCGAGAGCTAGCAAGCCTGGGTTAAACTGTTTCATCGCTGACATTCTCTCTGGAGAAGCAGACCAGTGCAGCACACTACCCAACTGTACCACAGGTAACCCATGATCTGACAGCATAATTCAAACAGGACTACTTTGATCTCCTTTGGGTTGCAAGGTAAAATGCAGAGTTCACCTGCTGGACCAAACAGCTTTCTGTAGAATGAGGAGATCATTCTTTTTTTTTTTTTTTTTAAGACCAGAAAGTATTTTATTTTCCTTTAAGAAGCATAGCCCTGCTATATGCTCTTTTGAAGCAAGGAAAACAAGGTGTCTCTGGTGTCTCGGTTGGTCAGTGTGGGCCTGGCGCTGTGACAGGTGATCTTATCTGTGTGGCACACCTGACAATGCCCTTGCCAGGCTGGTCAGGGCTCTTCAAGGGCTTTGGTTGCCACGTGCCTTCACTGCCTACAGCTGACCAGCACCCAAGAGACGAGGCAAACTTAACAGGAAGAAGCCCCAGTGAGGACATCATTTTATAATTTTGTGTTACATCAAATGCAAAAGAATGACTGGACCAAAGTCCAAGCCCATAACTGACTGCTGCGTGTGCTGGTGTGGTAAAAAGCCCGGAGGCTGACACACGCCAGGTGGATGTCCTGCCACCGAGCCACGCTGCCCGACCAGAAAGAAGGCACTCATGTCCTTGTCTCTGTCTTGGTTCTTTACACATCCACCACCCAACGGAAACACACTTTCAAAAGCAGACTAGCATAGTTATAATCTTCTTTTCTGGAGTTTCTAGACTTTGAAATAATCTGGAAGAAAGGCACTGTTAGATTAACAAAGGTATATGACAAGACAGTCAGTTTATTTTTGTGTCACTAAATCACATCTCCTATCATACCAACTGTGCTACATTGTATTACACTTACGTTATATGGTATCATGCTTAGATGTAATACTACACAAAAGCAGCAATGAAATAGGAAACATACCACAATTCCCAGGGCCTTCAAAATATTAAGTTTGCACATAGGACAGGTACAGTGTTCACTAAGCCAGGGATCCACACAAGATTTGTGGAAGACGTGCCTATAAAATAATGGAGAATTATACCATCAATTATATCTGAGAACCTATTTGGTCAAAATGCAAAAAATGGAACTTTTAGTTAGTCTGTTTTACCTCATTTTGGCATTTATTAGTCAGTTACAAGAGACAAATGGGGGGATTAAACTTGCAGAAAATCTTCTGAAGCCAATCTCATATATCGATAACACTGATGAGAACTAAGTGAAATATGGTTGTTTGGACTTTATTTTTGCAGTGCTGGGGATGGAACCCAGCACCTTGTGCATATTAAACAAGCACTCTATTACAACTTAGCTAAGTTCCCTGCCTTAAAAAAAAAAAAAAAAAAAAGACAGGGAGGGTCTCACTATGTTGCACAGATGATCCCCATATTCCTGAGCTCAACGGTTCTCCTGCCTCAGCTTCCTGAGCAGCTAGGACTGCCGATATGTCCATTGTGCTTGACTTGGACATTTAATTTTATCAAAATTCCAAAAAAGACTTGAAGAAACTTAGAAAATTTATTAAGACAATCATACCTTGTAAGTTAGTGAAGTTTTCTATAATAGTTAATGTAAAAAATAGAATTTCAAAAAAATACTAAGTCATAGTTAAATAAAAAATGTTCTGTATATAATTACTGGTTTCACAGAACTCAAACTATGTTTAGTATCTGTAAAAGTCACAAGGCAGTTGGAATTGTTGAAAGGGGTAAACTGACAGTTCCAAGAATCAAGTAACAGCAAGTTTCAGCTGAAACGTCAAAAGGGCAGGTGTGGGTGATTTCTTCTCAAATTCTGGAAAGCAACAAGTCACACCCTTGTGAAGGGAAACAAGTCAGTCAAGGAGAAGCCCGTATGTTTAGATCAAAAACTCGTGCTCCTTGGAAGAGAGCCACAGAAATCACTCCCCAAGCTCCAGCAGCCCCCCACAAGAGAAAGGGCTGCCACCAAACCCATGGGCAGCCCTGGAGTCCAGACCAAAGGGGAAGGGGTGAGTGCCCATGCCAACACACAGGCAGGGGGAAATACTAGTCTGAGTGAAAGACATCTTGGGAAACATGCCAACTTGACCATGGTATGTTAATTTAAATTAATATGTAAATGTTTTGACTGCTGGTTGAAAAATGCATTCTTGATTTTAAAAAAAGAGACAGAGAAGTTGCCCATTTCTTTGGGAATAAGAATGACGATCTATCTTGAAGTCTGAACTGATCAATCTAGCCAGCAACTTGCGATGACACATTTACCAGAACCTCCTTGTTCCTGAAAGCTCTTGCTAATGGGCTGGGAAGCCTTTGAGCCAGAGGGAAGGCCCAAACTCATTTGGGACACACGAGGTGTCATGGCTGCTTCTTGTTGCTGGCACCTGCCCACGAGTGCTCCAGAGGGGAGACGGGTATGGGGACACCCTCAGCTTTACTTTCAGCAGCAGTCCACTATGTCAGGGCTGGCTCTAACTGAGCACAGACTAGAACAAGTCCTCCCAACCCACTTTGGGGACACAGACTCCTTCAGATGTAACATAAACTACAAGACCTTCCCTAAGAAGTCACCATGGTACATGTTCCTATTCCCTTCCCCTGTCAACTAACCCCCAAGGTACTGTTAAGAAGGCAAAGTGAAGCTAAGGTTTTACAGGAAACCACAGGAATGATCAGAACACCCTGCTGATTTCAGCAGGTACCGGCTCACTAGCCAGGGGTGTAACATGGATAGCACGGCAGGTCAGTAAAGTCTTGGAAAAAAGCCTGGTCCCACTCTTATAATCAAAGACTCCAGGAATGAGACCCACACAAAAGCAGAAAGGGCCTGCCTGGCATGCTTAGGGCTGAGTGACAGACTGGGATGGAAGGCAGCTCACATGCTGAGGGGCAAGAAGCTGTGAAAAGGACAAGTAGATGGGGGCTTCAATCAGAAAGCCCTTTACTCCTGTAAGAAATCCTTGGGGACACTGAACACACAACATACAGAATGACAGAACAAACAAAACCAGTGACGCCAAAGAGCAGCTCGAGTCAGAAAACTGGGGCCTCGGTTGGTGGGTGGCAATCGACACAGAGGGGAGCTGTTTTCACAGCTCTGAAGCCGCTGGCACCATGTCAAGGGCCTGGCAAATGAAAGGACCCAGGAGGATGAAAGACCAGTGACAAGAGCTCCATCCCCTAGCCAGGATGGCAGCAGACACCACAGAGGCTGCCCCGCCCCCGAGACAGAACCCCAGCAACTCCTCAGTCCACCAGTGGCCAGTTGACGACCCACTGTAGCTCCCACACGGGTATCTTAAACATGCATTCGTCCATGCTGGGGCACCCTACTTCTCAAAGGGTATTTTGACCTACTAAAATTTTGAGGCTAACCTTTAAGGTGACTGTTTCTCAGTTGCAAAGACATTCTGGCCAACATCCAAAGGATGATCAAGCAGGAGGTCCTCAAAGCAACGCCAACTGCCATCTGTCCACAGTAAATGAGTGCGACAGAGGATGTAAAACAAAGGTCACGCAAAGAAGTCAGTCACCCATGAGAGGCCTGATATATATGGACACAAAGGCTTAGTTCAGCCCCCTTGTGGGAGTGTTAGAGACAAAGGACAGACAGACACAGGCATGGTGCTGTCTCTGCCGCTTCACAGAGGACAAGGAGGGCAGGGAGTCCAGACCCTGCCAAAGGCTGACTGCGAGGGCAGAGACTGCAGGATGGTATGTGGTGGGTGATGGTTCAGTTTTAAAAACTGGACAAGGAAATGCTTGAGCAGGATTAAATGCTGATGAGCAGGGATAAAAAGACAAAACAGGAAGGAGCAGACAGTGACCAAAGCAAGTTCCCTGAGCAAGGAAAAAAGCTGGCAGCGGCCTGTGGCAAAGCACAGAACCAGAACAGAGGGCCTCCATCCTGATGGGATGTATGATGGTGGGTGAGAGGCAGCCAGGCCTGACGGCCTGGGATGGGAGCCTGGGGATCCTGCTGTGACTTTCTTCATGACAGTGGCTCTGCTGAGAGGGAGGACTAATGCAGTGAGCTAAGGTGTGCAAGGAGAATGAATACGCCTGGAGAGCTGAACAGGAAGGGCCAGCTGGGCAGCAGGCCTTGGGCACCACTTGAGGCCCAGCCTGTCAACCAGTCCAGAGTGTGAAGGGAAGACTCTGAGGGGCAGAGCTACTGGGCCATGGGCGATGCAGGAAGCTGTGGGAGGTGGGGCCTCAGACTGCGGCGGGGACAGAAGAGGGAGGGCGGAGGATCCCAGACAGCAGCCTGCTCCCTGGCAGCGGCAAGAAGGAATCCACTAGAACATGGCTGGAGATGTGGGTAGGGACATCTGTGTGCGGATGTCCTCCAGGTCCCTGTGCTTCGCATCTGTAGCCTCAGTCATCACAGCTGTGTGGTGTGGGTGCTTTTGGCAACCAGTGGGCAGAGGCCAACGGTACTGACCAATATGCTACGCACAGGACAGTTCCTCTCACTCCTTCGCTCAAAGAATGACCTGATCCCAAATCTCAGCAATGCTGAGGCTGAGAATATGCTGTAGGACAAAATTGTCCCAAAATATTCCTTAACATGGAAAGTTAATTTTTATTACACTTGGTTTTTCTTTTGGTTATTTTTTGAGACAGGGTCTCACTGTATATTTCAGGCTTCCCCCAAACTCACTATGTAGCCCAGGCTGGCCTTGAACTTGTAGTGATTCTCCTGCCTCAGTCTCCCCAGTCCTGGGATCATGGACATGCACCCCCATGCCTGGCTGCACTTGATGTTTTACTAAGCAGGTTAAGTGGCAGTTTAGAGAAAGCTGTGACTTGCTGAGACTTGAAAATAAGAGTAACAAAGCTCAGAGAAGTCTGACAGGGCAGCAGGCATGGCGTGACTTGTCAAACACAAGGACCAAGACAGCTGAGTTAATGTGCCTGTAACTAGGGGCACAGAGAAAGTCTACTAAGTCTGCCTAAGTCTCTGATATTCAAACATGAAGCCTGAGAAGTTCTCTGCTTTCACCCACAGAAAAAAGTTATAATCGACCAAGCATCTGAACTCATGGGAGGCTGTGGCCTTCTGACATCAGTCACTCAGGAATGCACTCAAATGCCGCCGTCCACTGGAGTGCATTTCTGACAGCCTCTCATTCATCCCGATGCAAAGTCAGATTTGGAGAGCGTTGGGTTAAACTGAGGGCAAGAAAGTCCTCAGAATGAAACTGGAAAAGCCAAGGCTTTAGGGATGAAGAGAACCAGAGCAAGCCTTCCAGAATCTATTTTAGGTGGAGACTCCCCTGAGGAAGGCACTCTCATTTTAGCACTACCCAGGAAAGACTCCCTTACTTTGGGACTGGATGGTTCCAGGGGATCTGAGGCTGAGACAGAAGACAAGGCTTTGTAAAGTTTTGGTTTTCTCCTGATCAAAGCAGGCATTTCCCTAGTTTGTATGTGCATATGTATTTCTTTTAGCCTCACGTTTTGAAGACTGTAAATGAATTCAAATGAGAAACAACTGATCATTATGTAATGTAATTGTCTATAGGACAAATGACATTTAGTTTGACAGATTTTCTTTGGATATTAACTGGAATGACTGGACCTCCAGAATCTTGCATTTCTGCTTCAAGATACAGAATTCTTAAATTCTATGATTAAAAGTAAACAAATAAAAAACAAACAAACAAAAAACAGGTTTTGCTAGGCTCAAAATAGATTACTTTGTAAATAAGTAAAACAAAACTCATCTAGAGGCAACTGTTCACTACTGCTTTATTCACCCGCATGCGTGGGGAGTATTTGCGGTAATGATGGTTGAATCTACAGACGTGTGTTCTAGTACTGAACTGTACCTCCAGCCCAACACTGTAGTATTAGAAGGCTGAGTTACATGATCTTTTTTTTTTTTTTTTTTTTTTTTTGAGATAGGGTCTCACTATGCAGCCTAGGCCAGCCTTGAACTCATGGTGATTTGCCTCAGTCTCCCAAGTGCTGAGATTACAGGTGTGCACCACCATGCCCAGCTTGTTGGATCCCTTTTAAAGAAGAGAGAAGGGAACAAAGAAAAAGTCTTTGGTTTTAGACTTCTCAGTAGGTGATTTTACATTTTTCAATTAACAGTCAGAATTGTGTGTCTTAATATTTCACACTCCCTAGCATAGTACAGGAAATCAACATGCGTCTAAAGAAAATGTGGTCTTCTGAGGCACCACAGTTGCCATGGATACCCCTGGAAGGAGGTCTGTAGTCCATGGAAGAAGTGTTGGCATTAAAGGCTGACCTTTCTATTGGCTCTGCCACTTCTGCACTGTGGGTCCCTCAAGCGTCCACTGTAGTCAAAGTGCAGCTGGCAGGTGGTGAAGCTTTTGAGGGATGGGGCCCTAGTGGGAAGTCCTTAGGCCTCTGGTGCTGTGAGGTATTTCCTGTGGGGCGTCTCTGGTAGTTCTTGAAGAGGGTTGTTAGAAAAGGAGCAAGGCTGACCTGACTGGCCTCTTTTCTGCTTCTGTTTGAGACATGACCATTCTGTTCTCATGGGTTGCCACTATAATGTAACATCCATCATCCTCCCCAGAGGTCAAACAAGTTGGCCCTGCCTGATCCTGTACTTTGCACCTGTGAGCAAAACAAAACCCCTTTCTCATCCTAGTAGCCCACCTCAGATACTTTAAGGTAATGAAAAGCTGACTAATAGAAATGGGAGGGAAATGCTCTCTTTAGATTGCAGGGTGGGGGTAGGCAGGAAACACTGGGAGTCGTTTGTTCTGACTTGGAGCAACACAGGGCAGGGATCGGTTCTCTGTGCTCCATGGCCACACTTCAGGAACAGGCCTCCTTCAAGTTCCTAGAGCCATGCTTCCCACAGCCTGGTGAACACTGCAGGACTCTCACCCGAGGGCCCAGTGATGAACTCTGAACAGGAAAGGAACAGGAGAAAAGTTTCCAAAGCAGGCATCTAACCATCATGCTACGTATGCTTCTCATAGCTTGTATACTCAGTGACCACAGCTTCCCATGCTGAGCCAGGTGCAGCGGCTGTGGCCTGCCAGGACTGCTCCCAGGAGCAAGTGGACACTGACTCTGAAGGGACATACCAAACACACTCATGTCACTCTTTCCAAAAAAGGAAGCTGACATACTTGCAGGGGAGAATCCGAACAACATCATTCTGTTTGTAGCTCTCTATGCAGACTGCACAGTGATCAAAGTCCGGGTCTGTCTCCTGAAAGGAGGAACACAGGAGCGAAGTCACACATCCACTGCATGCATGGAGGAGACAGTTCAGTCAAGAATATTCCTGTGGCAGTTATGGAAAGCAAATGCTCATAACATGAAAGCTATTAAAATAACTCAATGAGCTTTCTTTTGCTTAATGATATTGGCCCAAATTCTAAGCCAATCTACTTTGTCTTGAAATTATGCTATAATAATCAATGATAATTCTGTTTATGAGATGTCTTAGAATTTTCTCATTTTTTTAAGAGTCACATTAACTATCACCTTGGATCTCTGTTATATTCCTACCCTCCATTCCCACTGCATTACTGAATTGTCCGTGTGGTTTTCACTATGTATGCTACCCAACCCAAGTCTTCATCAGGAGGCTCACCGAGTCACCTCCTGACACCTCCTGAGCATAGCCACCCCAGCAATAGCAGCCCTGCACAGGCTTAAGGGAGAGGAGGATGGCAGCTTCAACTACCAAGAGTTAGAAAAAGTCAGTCAGGTGTTTGGTCACCAGATTAATTAACTTTCCCCTTCTAAGGGCTCCTCCAACAGAGCTGTCATTAAATAGAACATGTCAGAAACCTAAGCGGGAAACATGAGTCTATTTGCTATGTCACTGCCACTTGGAACGCAACTCAGTGGGACAATGCTCGGCAGGTCTAGCGGTGCAAGCTAAGAAGGTGTGTTGGCTTTAATAATTAAAGGAAGGATTGTTTCATGCTAGCCTGGGGGTCAAAGGAAGATGGGTAGGTTAGATAGCTTCAGGGAAGTTCAAGTTACAGTAATGTCAGGCGAAGGCCCAGGACACATTTATACTGGTCATCATTCCTCTGGC
The DNA here is from genome assembly GCA_004363535.1 of Dasyprocta punctata. Classification (NCBI taxonomy): domain Eukaryota; kingdom Metazoa; phylum Chordata; class Mammalia; order Rodentia; family Dasyproctidae; genus Dasyprocta; species Dasyprocta punctata. The sequence continues at coordinate 2,732 of RJWM01031962.1, read as the reverse complement.
GGGAGGTGCAGCTGTTTTGATGCTGCTTATATTTTCTTTTTCTTTCCTTAGTGTACTAAGAAATGAGAAAGTCTCTATCTCTGAAGCCATGTCACGGACAACGAGATATGGTGGCATCAAGGCAATGGGAATAAAAGGAGGTAAAGTCCAAGAAAGTGAGAAAGCTTAGGAAATGGAGGATCTTTAGAGATCACCCTTCGAGTGCTCTTTGATAAAAGGTCAGCAGTGTGTGTGGGACAGGAGGCAGATTCAGATGCAATCTTTCCATGCTGGTGACTCTTGAGTATGCTGAAGGTGGGGTCTAGTTACATTAAAGTGTCATGTTGTGCTTACAGAGAAGCAGGGCTCTGGCAGAACTAGAGCTCTGACCAGGGAGTTCTGGTTAAAGGTCTCAGCCACAGCCTTTTGTTACTGCCTCTCAGGCTTCATCCCCAGCATCAGGCCCAACCCTGACAAACTGTGCTCCTCTTCTTTGAAACCACTTAGCCTACAGCAGAGAGCACCCAGTTAACTGACGTGCTCTAGAAATGTAGGTCTTCAGTTCTCCATTTAACTGGTGAAGAACCAAACCCCAAACAGACACAAAGTTATACCAAGTATGAAGACAGCACACCATTCCTAGCCAATGTACGAAGCAGAATTTTGGAGGATGTATGCTAAAGTTCAGTGGAAGAAAGCTGTAGAAAACCACAGCTTGAGTAATGGTAGGTAGACTCTTGACACTTCTAGTGGTATAAGAACATCTGAAGTCGAGCAAACTTAAGGGTCTAGCTGAGGGGCTTCCAGATGATACGAGGGCAAGGACAAGACTTCTAAGAGAAGATAAATTCATTTCATCACTGTACCTTATCACCTTTTTTTACTGTTCTGGTTGTCAATTTACTGATGGCTTTCTTGGCTGCATCTCCAAGGCGACGCTATGAAAATGGCAAATAAAAACAGACATTAAGTGTTAAGATCTATGAATCATAGTCTTCATTTTTAAATAATTAAAGATATAAAGTCCATAATTTTCAGTATCACTCTGTCACATCATATAAGAGGATTCTAAAAACAATTAGAAAACTTGTTGAATAAAACGCGTCTATAGCTGGGCATGGTGGCACACGTTTATAATTCCAGCACTCAGGAGGCTGAGGCAGGAGCATTGTTTCGAGTTCAAAGCCAGTCTGAACTGCACAGTGAAACCCTGCCTCAAAAAAAAAAAAGTGTACACAGTGAAAAAGGGAGGTTATCATCATCATCACTTCTGCATTTTGTATTAATAAATATGTGATGTGTTACAGCATTAACATGGTCTACATCTGTGCTACCCTTCCCTGCTCTACCAGCTTTCAGACTGTGCTCTAAGGATGATGACTCTGGGGTACAGACTGTCTAAGCAAAGACAGGCCAATGCTCCCTGAACCCTTATCACATTATCATGTCTGAGAAAAGATGCAGGCACAGGTCCGCTTGTGGGTCTGTCACTACCCTGCTCCATACCCTGAGGAAAGCACATCCACTGCTCCAGGCTTGAGGTAACATTCTGCCAGACTTTGCTGTGCCACACGCAACCTGAAGGTGAAAAGTCAGTGAATTCCTAATCTTGAAAAGTTATCTGAACTGGGGAAAACAGTAAACACTTTTTAATTTAATTTAGAAGAAAGCCCACCTTGAGTGGAGTGGCAGTAAAAGGTGAGAGGAGGAGGGCAGGGCAGAAGACGGATGTTGCCAAGTCTTCCCAGAAGTTATACCAGAGCCAAGACTTGGACGACTACACAGTGCGACCCTGCCTCAAAAAACCAGGGCCGGTAATTTGGCTCAGCAGCTTACGTGCCTGTCAGGCAGGCGCGAGGTTGTGAGCTCGATCCCCGGTGCCAGAAAAAAAAAAAAAAAAAAAAAAAAGACTTGGACGACTGGGGAGGAAGGAGTTTGGTAAGAGAACAGGGTTAGGAACAGGGGTGCTCAACAAAGGAACTGTCTAATATGGGCAAGTGTGAAGCACAGGCATGTGGAGGAAAGAACACGTCAGCATTCCTGGTGAGCATGTTTTACTACAAGTCAGAGTCTACACCAGCATGGGGTCAAACTAAGACTGTCCTAGGCATGAAGCGGCAAAGGTCACTCTTGCCACACTACATCTTAAACTCTGTGAGCAAAAGCAGATAATGACACTGAAGGAACAAGGCTGGCACCAAAACAAGGGACAGTTTAGATTTTATGAGAAAGATTTTTTTTTATTTAAGAGAAAATAGATACAGAAGATAGAAACAAAAATCAAAAAGACAGACAAACAACAACAACAGATCTGATACGATAACACTGTAGGTTTACACACTGAGGTGGTTGAAGTTTGACAGTAGTTACAATATTGCATATCATTACCTTTATAGGGGTTGATCATATTGACAGATATAGACATGTAAGATTTATCAATTCAGGTATATTAACTTTTCTTTCTCAATAGCTATTGTATTTAGCAATATGGTTTTTTTTAACTGTCTTGTTTATGCATATTTATAAATTTATGTCTTTTTCCTTTTCTCTTCCTTCCTTCCTTTCCCCTTAGAATACCTCTTGTTATTACTGAAATAACTACCCATAACATCAGGTCTAATATAACCAAGCGAAATAGTTCAGAGTGAAACCAATAAAGCATAAAAGAATGGTCATACATAAGAGAAACAAAAAACTAAAGAGATCAGCAAACAACAACAACATATCTGATACTGTAAAATTATAGGTTTAGT
>RJWM01031961.1:0-21909 GCA_004363535.1 Dasyprocta punctata | reverse complement strand
TAGGTTTTACATCTACTTAGGAGATATTAGCAAATCTGTTGATATAAAAAATAATGAGTAGATTAGTGAAATAATCTCTGAAGTATCAGCTAACTTGATGTTATATTGTTTGTTTTAGAGATTGATAAAATTAATGTACATAAATTAATAAAACTATAATCATAGAAAGATATAAAATCATTCTAGTTAAAAATAACAAGCAAAATAAACCGTCATAATTGATATTTTAAAGTGAGAATTCAAAAATAATTTTTGTAATAACTGTAACAAATCATGCATATTTTAAGCACTTGGACAATTTAAAATAATTTTATCCATTAGGTGTGACTGTGTTCAGCATCTAAGTGTTTAAGGCCATTTGATTTACACGATTGATATTTAATATTTCAAATTATGCTCGCAATGTAACATTGATCACTGGGTACATAATTTTAACAAATGATTTGTTAGAAGATGCATAGAAGGAAATGTCCTTCTTAGGCTATGCAATATCTTAGATTCCTGAGACTCTTCTATGAAATGTCTAACCCTGATCAATGAATTCATAAGAGGTCTTCATATACATGGGGCTGCTTTTGGATCATCTGACCTCTATAGTTTGTGGGATAAATCATGTGAGAAATGATTCAGGCCAACTATAAAATAAATTAAATTAACATATTGCAATTCACCTCAATGAGTGCATTTATTATTTATCACAAACATATATTACTAGCAAAAAGTAGAGGAGGAGATAACATTTTAAACATGAGGATTTTCTTCACATTTTTAAGGAACCATTTATTTGGATTTCCATCAAATTCAGTGATAATCAACTATTTCCTAACCAAAAGGAAATGACTAAATTATGAAACTTTTACTTCTGTTTTCAGTTACATAGATAAAACATAAAGCAAACTTCAATATTTAAGTATGAATTTCCTGTGCCATGTCACTAGTCCCTGTCAGGAAATGATATATCCAGTCCTTTGTTCATTGGGACTATTTCCTGTAACCTGTACTAACTAGAAACAAAGTTGGTTAGAGACAGTTTGATAAACCAATTAGATAAATTCAATAAAAATAAGCCACTGACTTATATAGAGAATGTATATTATCTCTTTAGCATCTGTTACTGGTCCATCAACCAAAGAATGAAAAAAGTATTTGAGTTTTCAACTCTCCTCATTTCTGTTCTTACTGAGTCAGTTTCATTTTAATGAGCTCCATCTCTCTGCTTCCCACTTGTACCACATCATGCTCATTCCACTCCCAATTTGTGCTCCACTTTTCTTTTTACTTCTATTCTTGTTTGTTGTGAGTTTTGCCATTTTAAGTTTCTCATCCCTTGCAAAATCTTTGCCTTTCTCAAATATTGCTTTCATTTTGCCTCTCTAAAAAGTAATATAGCAAGAGTCAGGTATGATGGTTTCCCCCAATAATTCCAGCACTGGTAGTCTGTGGTAGGAATATCACAAGATTGAGCTCAGCCTAGGCAATTCAGTGACTTAGTGATACTTTATCTCAAAATAAAAGGTTACAAAAGGGTCGGTATAATTTTTTCAATGTGAAGATCCTGGGTCTGATCCACAGTATGACAATTCTCTTGAATGGAACTACTGTACTATATTCCCTTCATGTGTGTATCATCAGTCCTTACAGCCCACTCACTCAGTACAGTGTGATTATTATTAAACTACTATCCTTTCCCTTTTGGCCTGGACTTCTGTGTCCTGCTTTACCATATTAGAGCTGGGACTATACCAATCCTCCCCAGGAGGCTCTACAGAAAGAAGCAATGGAGTTAAAACAGAAATCTTGAGACAGTAGGAGGAATCCATACCTGGTAAGGTTGTTACCTAGTTCTGTCAGTGTCATCAAGCAACATGTTTTGACCCTGTGAGACATTATGTTCCACTTCTAATTTTACTCACAGTCCTAAGACCAACTTTATTGTGTTACATCAGAAATATGAATTTTAACTATCAGTAATCTCAAACTTTTGAGGTATCACGATCAGTCGTGAAAAATCTCCATTCACATTTTAGTACTCAAGAAGACCAACACTTGGGGAGTTTCTTCTCACAAATCTGTATCACAATGTTTTAGATCCTAATAAACTCAAACTTTCCCCATTGTTTCACCAACATTAGAATTACTAGCTGCTTGCTGTAATCATTAATATTATGCTAGTCCAATGAAGAAATAATCAGAATAATAGAAAATGGGAAAACTGACATAAAAATGCTATAGACATTGGCTTGGAATTTTACACCCTATAGGAACGGAAAAGTATACATGTGTGAATTCTTTCAGCATAAATACAGGTTTCAGAATTTAAACATATGGGAAGCCAATGAGCAAAGACTTAGAAGTTCTCTCATGAGCACATAATAGCTGTTTTTTTCACAAAATGAGAAAATTAGGACAGGAGGGGAGCTTGGAAAGGCAATTTCCTACAGGCAAACATTCTTTTTTTGCTTTTTTAATTGTACAGAACTTGTTTATCAACTGCACATGTTAAATATTCTCTGCTTAAAATAGCTAGTATGGTATTCATATCCAGTCTGAACTCAAACTGTTATGTGTAAAATGTGGAATTTTGTAAGGAACCAATACTTGTATTGTGTTGTATTGTATTGTATTGTACTGTACTGTACTGTGTTGTATTGTACTGTATTGCTTTAATCTTGTCAACCTCCAAAGGCTTATGATTTGTGAAATCAGTTTTTTCCTCAATTTTGGACATTTAGCTACAAAATATTTTCAGGAATAGTGAAAGATTACTGGGGATTTTTCACATGTGCTTTGCATGCACACTGAAGTAAAATATTTTTGAAGATTTAGAATTCAGCTCACAGTTTTAGCATGAGTGAAGTAACACAAAATATCAAATACATGGTTAGTAGGAGGGAGCAGAATGTAGCCTTAGTCTTTTTCTCAATTATCCAAGAGCAGCTTTGAATGTAACTATCGAAAACCTTGCAAGAACCAGGTGACTCAATTACAAGGGAAGCTATTCACAATTCAGCTCACTTGTGGTTTTCTTTTAATGTTTAGTATACTCCAGAACTTTCTCAGATTTGGGCAGGTTTCCATTTGGGTATATTTCCATCACATCTAATACGTATTTTCAGATGCAGGTGCAAGCCAGTTACAGATACTGTCTTGCTTAATATTGGTGAAAACTGTTGCATTTTGAACATTTGTAGATAATATAGTATCTCAGATTGATTCACCAAACTAGCTTTAAAATCCATGACTAGTAAGTTCCAGAACCAAATGTTCATGTGAGGTCAGTCTTATTCCCAGTATTTTCCATTGCACTATTCCAATGACTATAAACTTCAGAGTAGCAACCATAGAAGCATGATTTACCTTAACCCAAAGAAAAGACTTATAGAATAATCAACTCTGTCCTGAGGAACAAAAACACACCACATCATTTGGAATAAAAAAGAGTTATGAGCTGTGTATATTATAATTTCAAATAATTCTGGAATAATTGCCCAATTCTGGGCAACTTGATATAGGATAATAAGCTTACCTGGTCTTCAGATTCAGAACAAATTGGGTTTAAATTCCATCTTCCCACTGTATGTATATGTGTATGTGTAAGACTCAGTCTGTCTGATACCACTCCTCAAAATTGTTTTAGTTAATAATTAAAGGACAAATATAAAAGATTCTCAAAGTTAAATCTCTGATTTCATAAACTATTTATATTTATTATTTTCATTATTTATTACCAACTGAATCCCTGAAGTAACAAACAATAAAATTAGTAACTGTAAAACTAAGAGAATCTGTGAACCTGTCTAAAATAATACTGGAGAGCTAGGATTTTTGCATACATTGTAACATTCTCTGAACATTTTAAATGAAAAGAAAAACATTCAGAAGGACAGAAAACTATAAACTGAAGATTCAAAACGGTAATAGATGCAGGCTGACAATCTAGACCTTTTGAAAGAGAGAGGTGTTGTTAGGTTTCCTGCATCCTAAAGACAGGCTTCAGGACCTGCAATACCCAAGAATCAGTGAGTAGCAATATTGTAACCCTTCTAAAGGGTGTACAGTGTCTGGTACTATGTTTTTTTCACAGATGAGAAAACAGACTCCGGCAGACCTTGGTTTTGCAAAACCAGAAAAGGTCAAAAAGCTAATTTGAACTTGATTTTACTGATTCTACATTCTTTCCAATATGGTATAGTTTTATAAATTGATTTGCTATTTTCTTTCTGCAAGTTGTGTTATAATTTTCTCCATTTAAAAAGTTGAAAATACCTGTTGTTTATTATAGAAATTAAGAAATAGTAAGGAGAACTGTACACTGCTCTTACATTTCTTCTACATCATCTTTGTCACAAGTCTGCTATTTAATGATCATATGGTCAGTGCACTCTGGCTTGTCTAGATACAAGTGATCTCCAAGTACAAATTCAATCTAATGGACACTTTGGATGTCCTTCGTCAAGCAATCTTATTTTCAGAAACGTAATTACTTTGTTCAATCAAAATGTCTCCAAATACTCTGGTTGGAGATGTCATGCTTTAGTTTTTATCAAAGTAATCCCACCCTAAGAGGTGAAATTTGCCTGATTTAAATAAATATATTCAGAAATGATGATTTTCCACTTTTTGGGAAAACAACAGCCCCACCTTTCCTGTGTATTTCCAGAACCTTAAGGGAGAATAACAGATTTATGATCTCATTATTGCCTGGGGCAATAACTCTTCCAATAGGTAATTTTTATGCTATGGGATCACAAAACATATGAGAATAAATGCTCCTGAATAAAGGAAATGGCTGCCAGGGTTTTCAAATGCAGCAGTTATAAAACAATAGATTTTCACAAAGAAATGAGCTTCTTTCCTCCTTAAGTTTCTCCCCCGTGTTCTATCATTAACAGTGTTAGAAACATTTGTCTCTTTAAGCAGTAGAAAATGTCATACTAGCAATTGGTAAACAGTACAAACTTCTGATACCACATCCAGTTAACATTTTAATATTAGATGAGAGATTGAAATTCATTAGCATAGTACTGGGTACTATTTTAATAATGAAGAAAATTAATAATAATAACTTATCTTTACTTAATTATAATTCCCGTTCATTCGACTCCTATTCTCAATTTCAGACAGGACTCAGTGGGGCACTCAGGAGGTTATAGGAAATGTGCATCACTCAATGTATTTAAACAGATTTTATATATATATATATGTGTATATATATATATATATGTATATACTGGGAATTGAACCCAGTGCCTTACATATTCTAGGCAAATGCTACGGCTTCAGGACCTTTAATTTTATCTCTTATTTTATTTTGGAACAGGGTCTTGCTAAGTTGCTCAGGAGAGACTTGAACTTGTGATCTCCCTGCCTCAGCCTCCCCAACAGCTGGACTTACAGGCATATTCATTATTCCTGACTATATTTTAACAAGAGTAAAGAAAAGAACATTTTCATTCAAAACCAAAAAGTTCATGTGGGAACTTTAAATCATGATACATAATCATCCATATCTAAGCACTGTTTTCTCAATCCTGCTGCCTTCAAGTCACTCTTAGCTATGTTGCCTTATTTTGTGACTTTATACCAGTTGTCATTTTGTGGAATTACATTTTTCTTTAGTTCCTTACATATTCTCTGCTTTTTCCCCACTTCTAATATGCAACTCTCTAACTGGTTGTTCACTAACACCTAAAATAGTGCGTGGCATGGAGTAGAGCTGTAATAAATAGTTGCTGCACTGAATTTAGTTTTATACAAGTAATAACACAAGCTTGAAGTATAAGAATATGAAGTTGATAAAAATGCAGAGTTGAATGATGGGAAGATGGTGTGTTTGAAGCCAATGGTATCCTCAATACTTCCATATCCATCACCTCATTTCTTTTTTCCCAGTCAGCGTTAAGGGGGCAGTGATTGTCCTGATTTTATGGAAGATAATAAGACATCTAATGTGGGGTAAGTTTTACAAAAGTACTTTTTTTTAATTTTTAAAGAGTATATAACAGAATAAAAGGAATCAAAACAAGCTAATGTAAGAGATACAGGTCTTCAAAACATTATGAAATCAACAGTAGTTACTATAATGCCCCTTGATGTCTTCAAAATAGCTGCAGATAACTTTGGACATAGTATAAGTCAAACAGAACAGAATAGAATAGAAACAATAAAAACAAAACAATGAATGTGATAAAGGACTTCAAAACAAGCCAATAGTAAATCCAAAATTGCTACCATAATATATCTTGCTATCCTTGAAATAACTTCTTCTGACACGGGATTTAACATAATCAACAAAACAAAAGAGAATAAAACCCAACCCAACAAACAATGGAAATGACATAGAACCTCAAAAGAAGACCATAGGGAATCAACAATGGTTGCAACCCTCAGAAGGAGACCCCCCACTCCCAGACAACACATTGCTTAGTGATATCCTGTGAACCTATGATTAGCTGGTACCCAGACTGGGCTTGTTTAGTGCTGTGGCCATTGTTCTCTCTAACTCTGGTCCACAAATGATGCTGACTCATGGGGAGAGGCTTGGATCTAGTTCTTCCCAGTCTGCCAGAGGCCATAGCACCAAACAAGCCCATTCTGGGAACCAGCACCCTGCACAGGCTTCTGACGGACTGGAAACAAATAGATCCAAGCCTCTCGCCATGAGTCAGTGCCATTCACTGACCAGGGATAGAGAGAACAAAAGTACACTGGAAAGGTAGTTTTAGAAGGAAAATAAAACCGTATTGTCTCATTTATTTTTTCCTGTATTGAACCACTAAAATTTTATAGGAAGGGAACTGATATATAGTAGAAGAAGGAATGTAAAGGAAAAATTAAATAAAACTTTAGAGAAGAGAACATTTTAGTGAGTACTGTAAAGTGAGGACAGTTATGGCTAATGAAAGATTACAAATACAGAGATTAAAAATTAAATTTGATATTATAAAAAGATATTTTGAGCAATTAAAAGATTTTTGACCTGGGAATCTTAGCATGTACCTTACCTTGTATCTTTATGCAACAAATGTAAACTGCCAAAATATGGGAACTGAGGTAAATGACTTCTTTTTTTTATTAAACCTAGTGTAGTGGTGTGTGTGTGTGTGTGTGTGTGTGTGTGTTTCAAATGTGACCAGGAATAGAACACTTTTGAAAGTGTACTTTAAAATACTAAAGCCTCTGTAAAATTATTTCTATTCCAGTTCTGTATCTATTCAGAATGTTAGTTCTGCAAATATCACAACAAAAGACTGTAAGTAGAACAAAAGCAATAATATGTGTGTGTACATGTATAAGTAGAAAAAAAGCAATAATGTGCGTATATGTATGTGTGTGCATATGTATTTTGGCAAATAAACAGTTAAGAATCATCATAACAGCTTTATAATGACAATTATACTCTGATATTGGATTTTCATGTTATACTTGGATGTGGTCCAAGCAAATTCATCAGCTATGTATCAGGTATAAAATGTTGTACATTTCAATAAACAGTAATGTAAACAACAGTCCTTAAACCTGTGCTGTCAGTGAATTTCTGGAAGCAAAACTCAAATTACAGTGTGGATATGGTGTGAGGAAGCTAATTGTTAAAAATTAATTTCAAAATACACACACACTTGAAAATGCATCACAATAATCTGATTATTTTAATAGAAGCTAAACCAATTACAAGTGGTTACTTACAACCTTAAGGTTAAAAACTTGATGCAAAAATTCTTCAGCTAAGTAAAGGTATAAGCATATTTTAATTACACCCATACATCTATTTAAATTAGATAATTTCATTTTATGTATAAAAGTTACCCTGAATTTGTATGGTATGATTTAGTCAAAAATTTAAAATTAAAGCATCTATTCAATAAATTGAAAGCTCCTAACCTGACTTAAATTTATTCTAATTCAATTTAGTCAACCCAAGAGGAGAAAATAATTAGCTAGTTACATCCTGGACAAAAAGAAAAAAAAGAAATCTTTTGACACAATTATTTACAAGATCTACAAACAGTTACGTATTGGTGAAAATACATAAATTTTCTAATTTTTATATTTAAAGTTACCTTAGAATATGGGAAAATATTGACTATATTAGGCATGTAAGGTCAAAACAAACCTAGTACATACATTAATCTTTTCTGAAAATATGAATATTGATCTGAAGTCCCAAGCATTTAATAATTTATTGAACAAATAGCATCATTGCACTTGAAACTTGGGTTAAAGTAAAACATAGGTTGGTTCCTCCAGCATTTTTTTCCTAAAATAAAGTAGTAATGGAACCTGCTGTGTACAGCCTAAAAAACACTTTAAACTGTATATTGTTTCAATAATTAGTTGCCACCATGAGTCTGTTTCAATCCTCAGAATTGAGTCATATCATCTCCAAATTATTCTTTGGTAAACTTTCTGGGCCTCACTTTTATCACCTGCCTGATCAGTAATTTCAGGGACTTTCCACAAGTCTCTCAGGAAGTTAGTATCTATTTCACCATCTGTAGCGTGGAGACTTGAATTAGGAGAGTACAGGGAATTGTAGATTGTACTCTTTACCTTCTAACAGCTTGAGAGATCAACCACTCTTTCCCTCTTGAGGTCTCAAATTGTCCTTCCTTCATCCGACCTCAAGTTACAAATAGCTACAAACATTTGTAAAAAGATTGGACAGAGGACAGAACCCAAATACCAAGAACAATATATCCAGATTGTTATTTCTGTGTTAGGCCATACTAAAGAATTAAACATATTATTGTTTGATATGGTACTTCTTCTCTGACCCTTTGATGTTTGCCTGCAAACATAAATTTAGAAGACGGATTTCATATGAAATAATATTTCTAGGTTTACTGTTAGGCCCAAAACAGAGTATCTCACTTGTGAGTACAACTAATGTTTAGTATAAAACAAGAAGATTAAATAAAATATGAGTGAAAAAACATTTTTTAAAAACATAGCTTGCCTCAGATAAAAATCTCTCAATCATTAGCAAATGTAAAATTTTTATTTAAATTTGCATGAAGCTATCATAAAAGCTAGCTATATATTGAATGTTCCTCTGCCTCAACTTTTCAGTACCTTATATTTCCTAAAATATGTTTCCCAAAACAAGATATAAGAAAAAGTGGGGTAAAAATTTGTATTTTATGCATAGGCTATTTTCAACATCACATCTTTATATATAATTAAAATGCATGTAAATTAAATCAAAATATATCTAAAACTGTATTATATTACTTATAAAATAACAGCAGAATAATAATTAATATATGAATATTAATATGCATTAATCAGTTTGTTAGCAATACCTGTTTTAACTATCATTCAGTAGGCATTTTGCTGGGTGAAAACGAAGTCTTTAAATAAAATACTCTTACTAGTCAAGATTTTTTCCAAAATTTCCTGCAATATTCTTTCACATTATAATTTATGATTAATGAACTTTCAATATAATTATACCATTTTAAATATATCTAAATATTACTAATATATTTATATAATAAGAATATAACAATCTTAATTAAGAATTATTTTTCTCTGGTGCAAAACTCTCAATCAAGTCAAAAAAATTGTCCTAGATACATGTTTTAATTACTTAAAAATGCACTGATTGAAATGTGCAAATACAACTCTTTTTGTAGAATTTAATAAGAAAAAAATCATCATATTGCACTTAGTTTTTAATTACATCTAATGTTCTGCCAAATTTAAACTCCATGAGATCATGTCTTCATATCTTCATTCTATTTCACTCATGTCCAAAATTCAATTTCAAAATTATCAAAATAGACTTCTAAATATTCAAAATTTAATTCAAGATTTTTAGCAAATTCTTTTATTTATGTAGAGATCAACTCTATAATTTTACCTTTGCAAACTTGGTTCTTAATAAGCACAATTCACCAAAAGCTTCATAAGCTAGAACTTTTTGTTTTCTCCGCTTGGTATATTTTCATTAAAGGTCCTCACCAGACTATTCAAAATATAAAATTAAGTCTCTTCTTTAAAAATACAAACTTTTTAATTTATGGATAAAGAGAAACACCACTACGGTAGCATACTTTTTTTCTAGTCAATATCAGTTTTCTTATTAAAGTTAATGTCTATATGTGCAATAAACATATTTTTAATTTTTGACATCTAAGTTTATACTGTTGCAAATATGACAACTTGATTGAATAAATTCATGAATTGTGAGCCATCACCAATTATGTGTGCATATCTGTTTCTTAATTTAATAATTTAGTGACATGCAATCTAGTTCACCAGGTTTTCTAATTTGATAGTTAAATGATGCTCAAATTTTTATGTGAAGTATCATAAAAACAAAAAAATTATCATATTTGATCTTTTTATATGAATTGACAAAGTGATTCATTGTAATGTAAAATGTTTCACTTTCAACAGAATTTCCAAAAACTTGATGTTAATTCCATAATTGGATGAATATTTAAACCTTTATTGGAAACTAATTGATTTTTTTATTTGGATCCTCTTGTGGCATCAGTATAAAACTGACACAATTGTGAGTGACATAACTAAATTCTACAAATAGAATCCCACATTATCTGGTATTATATCAGTTTACATCTACCCACAAAGATATTGGAATCAAGAGTAAACAAGATTATTTTAGAAAAACAGTCATCTGAGGTAATAAAGTCATGTTTCACAGATTGAGGTGTAAATCATTTTCTGCAACAATCTGTCCTAAGCTGATATCTTTAATCATAACCTTCTAAGATAACAGTTGAAGGTAATGCCATTGCTTCCTCAGCATTGATTTGTCTTCTGGCTTTCCTGTAGTCATTTGATAATGTTATAATCCACATGGCAGATATTCTGGATCCAAAATAACTTTGTCCATTTTTGGTTGGGTCTTTCTCTGGTTTTGATATCACGGTAATACTTGCTTCCAGGAATGATTTTGAGAGAATTGCTTCTCTTTCAATTCCATTAAAGAGTTTCAGCAGTAGTGGCATTGGATCTTCTCTAAATTTTTTGTGGAATTTCACAGTACATCCATCAAGACCTGGGCTTTTCTTTGTTGGTAAGTTTTTAATTACATTTTCAATGTCGTTGATACTGGATTATGAAGAGTTTTTATATCTTCTTCATTCAGTTTTGGCAATTCCTAAGTATGCATGAATCTGTCCATTTCTTCTGTGGTTTCCAGCTTGCTAGAGTACAGGTTCTCAAAGCAGGTACTGCTGATCTTCAGGATTTCCACAGGATCCTTTGTAATTCCACTGTTTTCATTCACAGTTACGTGCATTTGAGTCTTTCCTCTTTTTAAAAAGTTTGTTTCAGGGCTTATCAATTTTATTTAATCTTCCAAAGAACCAACTCTTTGATTCATTGATTCACTGTATTGTTTTCTTAGTCTCAATTGCATTAATTTATGTTCATCTTTATAATTCCCTGCCTCATACAAGTATTGGGCTTGATATTATTCTATTAAAAAGATTTTATACAGCAAAAGTAATCACCAAAAGATTGAAAAGACAGCTCAAAGAATGGGAAAAAAATTTTAGCCAGTTGCCCCTCAGGCAAAGAATTAATATCTAGAAAATACAAAGAATTAGGAAAAAAATCTGATCCTCTAAATTTAAAGGCTCAGTCCAAAAATGGGCACCTGAAGATGAATATACACTTCTTATATGAAGAAATACAAATGACAAATAAATATACAAAAAAATGTTCAACATCAATGGTCATTCAAGAGATGCAAATTAAAACAACGTTGAGGTTCCATCTCACTTCAGAAAGAATGGATATCATCAAGAAATCAACCAGTAACAAAAGCTGTCGCAGTGGGGGAGAGAGTTGTGAGGAAAAGGGCATCCTTCTCTACTGTTAGTGGAAGTGTAGACTGGTGAAACTATTGTGAAAATCAATATGATAATTCCTCAAAAATTTAGGATTGGGGAAAAGGATGTAACTCAGGGGTCCTGAGTTCGACTCCTGGTTTAAAAAGAAAAACTGGATTAGAGGGCCCATTTGACCCAGCTATTCCCTTTCTGGGTACATTCTCTAAAGAATTAAAAAGATACCACAGTGATATATGCATACCCATGTTTATTGCAGTACGGTTTATACTAGCTAAATCTTAGGAACAATCCAAATGCCCATCAACTTAGAAATGGATAAAAAAGTTATAGTTCTTTCACAAAGAAGAAGAAACTTGAGACATTTCTAGGTAAATTGATGCACCTTGAGGCCTTACTCTTAAGGGAGATAAATCGGACACAGGTGTATAAATATTGCATTGTCTTCGGGGCGTGAGAAACACAAAATTGTGAAATAGGAACAAACTGTTCAAAAGGAAAGAAGAACTAGGGAGGGGGAAGAGGGAAAGGAAGGAAGGGAAAACAAATAATGATAAATGATAAAAAGGAAACAAAGTTTTGTAAATAAGAAGGGGTTCAAGGGATGGCAGGGGATTGGCATAAAAAGGAATCAAGATATATTATATACAGGCACACATTCCCTATGATGAGTATGATTATTATGCATATCTAATCTCTACTAATAAACTTAATAAAGAAAATTCCAAAAGTAATCACATCAAAAAGTGCTTTGCTCATAGTATATTTGATTATTAACTTTCTTGGGAAATTAAAAGCATCTTAAATTCTTACTCAAATTCTTTAGTCCTTTTATTAAACTCATTATTGTGAAAACAATTTATTTTAAAATAGAATAATGTTATAAAACAGTAAAATAATTACAGATGAATGTTTTCAATAAATGAGGGACACTATGTAATAGCAACATGAGGTAAGTCACTATTTACTCTAGAGTAGTAATGTTTGCTTTCCAATTCTGCATGAATATTAACAATTTATTTAAGTGCATTTTTACACATTTCTTGATGGATCTACTGAGTTCTTAGGAGCCTTGTAACTTTCTGAATCCATGGCTCAGGCCATCGTGTATGCATGGAAAACAGCATTAGAAGACACTGCTGAGACCTGAAACAATCGGTTGGGTCTGATCGTGTCATTTTTATCAACCCTGCCCTCCTCTATGTCTAGAAAGAGTAGGGGAAACAAAGCAAGTGATTTTGGATCATCTTTCAAATTTAATCATGCTTTAGGGTAAGAACACTATGTGTTCTCCATACAGCTCATACATCTTCATGTAAGATCAAAGCAGAGTTCTGAAGAATGAAGTAAAAGGTTTCCAGTGCAGTCTTATATTGTACTCATTTATGCTCACACTCCGTTCATACAGAGGATTGTAGGGCGCTGAGCTGCTTAAGGGTTAAGTTACAGGCTACAGTGCTCTCTGAATTTGCAGTCTCTATAGGCAAGATATGGCCACAGCTAAGGACATTTGGCTCACTCCCTGTTCCAGGGGAATTAACTGCCAAACCTAAAGACAAGACAGCTCTTCTAATTGGCACAGTCTACTGCTGGAAAAGTCTTTATTGTGGTTTCTCAATGTCCTACTCATTTTCTCAACTTTACCTCAGCTTTTCCTTTCATTTTCCTTCACATCCCCACAAATTTGAATGAAACCCAATAAAAACTGGCTGTGCAGGGAAGCCTTTGCCTTAGCTCTAAGAGAAGTCTAATTTTCCTGGACTCCCCAAGCCATATTTGCATTTTGTCTTTATTTAATTCTTCTCTGTAAATACATCTCTAAGATGTGGAGCCTGATCAGCTCCCAAGAAAGGAGCTAAGAAAATTGTGAAACTGGACATAATACCCAAGAACAAACATAAAATGGGATTGTTCCAGCACCTAAAGCATTTATCACTTTTTAAAAATACTCCAGAATTTTTTTTCAAATTGAGTTTATTGGTAGAGTTTAGACATACAGATTGGCTACATTCATCACAGGGAATTTGTAGAAGGAAAAAAAGGCACTCTTCAGAATGTTAACTTTTTCCTAAAACAATTTTTTTTAATCTTTGTTACCCTATATAAACCATAGGTTAAGTTTTCCTGGAGATCCCAACGGCTTTTTTTCATGCAATTAGCATTGTAGATTCGAGTCACACTTTTCAATCTAGATTCCATCTTCACTGCCCTCTAGATGAATAACCTTGTACCAGATAGTTTTCCCATTGTTACATCTGCTGAATGGGGAGAAAAAAAATATTCATAATAAAACTTTGCTATGAAAATTAAACAATATATCCAAAATTAGAATAGTACCAGACACGTAGTAAACAGTCAAAAAACTGCCAGTTATTCTTATTACCAAACTATTTTTGAGATAATCTATTTGTATTGGTTTCTTTCATCAGATCATGTGCCATTCAAGGCCAAAAACTTTGTCTTATTAACATTTCTTAAGGCAATATCTACCTTGTGAATACACTGGGCATTTAATAAGTTATGAATGAAAACTACAGTGAATGATTAAATTTTTAAAATTTGTATCAGTAAAAGATTCATTGCTACTCATTCTCCTCAAAGTACTTTCCCTCACTTCAAACACAATATATATGTATGTATGTGTATATATATATATATATATATATAGCTTAATTGGTCTCCTGAATTCATTCAAACCATTTACCTTCCATAGTTATTTTGACTCTGTGAAAAAGGTAGAAGTTGCACGGTGAATAAGGTGGAAGACACAAGAATAGTTTTACCAGCCTGTCTTTCTGTTGGATGATCCTCTGCTACAGCATTTATTATATATTTAATCATATCTCCTAAAGGCATGAAAGAGGACTGTCAGAACTTCTTCAGAAAGTGGCAAAACCTGTGGGGTAAGTGTGCTTAAAATAAATTCTGAGTTGTATTAATGCCAATGTATCTTTTGGTGTAATAAATTCTTTAAATTTAAATATTCACCATATAATTTTATCACATCTCAGGTGTTCAGTACTATAAAGAAGTGTGCACTACAGTAATATCTTGATTCATGGAAACTACCATCCTTGGACAATTTGGTTCTTGAACAGAAACTTTTAACAAAATTTTGTTTCTGTTCATGATCTCCATACCTGTTGATGAAAATAACCATGGTCATCTCCCCTGTTCTGACACATGGCCGTGGCTTTCTCTAGTCAAAACCACAGTTACAGACAGACCTGTGCACATTTTCTGGGAAGCCATTGTGTATGTTTTTCAGGAGCTACTGTACTGTACATATTATTCAGTTCAGCATGACTCCAAAGAAAATGCACAGCAAGCAAGGTGGTAAAAAGAGCAGAGTGATTATGAAGATGATAAGAATGTGCAGGACAAGAGTGGTAAGAAACAGATTTTGAAAAACATAACCATTGAATTGAAGAAGGAAATTGTAGAAAAGGATGAGCGTGGTATTCCTGTGACTGATCTGGCCTCAGAATACAAGATGGTGAAGTCTTCACTACTTTGAAGAATAAAGATACCATCAAAGTAACTGATGTGGTAAAAGAAGTAATAATGTTAACCAATCAGAAGACCCATGTTCTGAAAGAAGTAGAAAAACTTTTATTAGTGTTGTTGAATTATAAACACTGGCAAGTGCCGGTGTAAGCGAAGCTATGATTTGTGAAAAAGTCAGGAAATTTCACAGTGAATTTACTGCACAAAAATTCCCTACAAGAGCAACGCATGATGAATTTAAAAACCAGTAGAAGACAGTTTGGTAAATTCTGTAAGAGAAGTGGCATCCACAGTGTGATAAGACCTGGCAAGGCTTCCAGTGTGAACAAGGCTGCTACAGAAGCCTACAAGAAAGAATTCATGGAATTCAGAAAGTGAGAAGAGTATGTTGCTCAACAACTGTTCAACTGTGATAAAACAGGAGCAACAGGCACCACTGGGGAACAATTCCATGAAGGACAGGTTGACCATTTTGCTGTGTGCAAATACAATCACCTACCTAAAGATTAGACCACTACTGCTGTATCATCCTCTCATGCATTCAAGGAACAAAATGTGAATGAAGTCAAACTACCTGTCATGTGGAGGGCCAACATGAAAGCGTGGGTCACAAGGCAATTGTTCAAGAATAGCTGCATGAGGTGCTCACACCACTGTTAAGAAATATCTTTCTGACAACCAACAATCTGAAAGTTGCGTTCTTCTGATGGGCACTGCCCCAGCACAACCTCCAGCTGTGGCAGATGATATGGACATTGAGTATGACTTCATAAAGGTAAACGTCCTCTCCCAAAACGACACCTCTTCTGCAGTCCGTGGACCAGCAGGTGATCTGCAACTTCAAGAAGCTATACAAAAAGGAGCTCCTCACCAGTTGTTTTAATGTCACCGAAGATATGTCCTTGACTCCAAAAGAGTGAAAGAATTCTGAAGAAACATTTTAATATCTTTCATTGCATCAATCTCATTGACAAAGCCTGGGAAGATGGACCCTAAATTCAGACTGGGGAAAACTGGCCAGAATGTGTCACTGAATGTGACTTTAAAGGGTCTGGTGCACAGGTAGTGGAAGAGATTGTGCTTATGGGCAAGAGTTTGGGTCTGGTCATCGATGGTACAAACTGAGAAGCTTTTTGAAGATCTTAAAGAGGAGATGATGACAGAAGAACTTGCCAAACTCCAATGAGCAGCAAAAGGCATTTGTTGAGAAGAATTCCTCTGAGGAAAAGGAAAAGAGGGAGGAGGTTAGCAGTAATGTGATCAAATCCATTACTGAAAAATTGAATGAGTGCCAGAATTTCTTTGAGAAACATTACCCCAACATAACCACTGACCAGAGTGTTGAATGTGATGAACAATCATGTGGTCTTTCATTTCTAGAGGGTTATACAGTGCAGGGAGAAAAAAGTTACTTTACAGAGGTTTGTTATCAAAACTGAGCCTACAGTTAAAAGACAAAGTCAAGAGAGGAAACCCCTGAAAGAGATCTCCCAATGTCCTTATGGAGCGGGACTCTCTCTCCAAACATCAGCCTCCTCCCCACCCATTTTCCTGTCCTCCACACGAGAAGTCACTTTAAGCAAGGTTCATATCTCTCTCTCTCTTTGTTGCTTTCTCTCTCTCTCTCTCTCTCTCTCTCTCTCTCTCTCTCTCTCTCTCTCTCTCTCCATGCTGTACTCTACTGTAGTCTGTTTCATATTTCTGTGGTTAAAAAATATATATGGTTCAGAATGGATCAGCATCATTTACATTGAACTTTGTGGGATAATTCAATTCAGTTTGCAACCGCATTGATAAGGTTCAGAACCTTATTTACATTAGACATTATGGGGAATTTTGATTTGGTTTGCAACCAATTCAGTTCAAAACCAGAATCATGGAATAAATTCAGTTTCTGAACCAAGGTACTACTGTACTTTCATAGCATTGACCATATTCTAATTAATTGTTTATTTACATATTTCAATCCTACTCAGAGTAGCAATTATGATAATAGTGTTTGTGTTTAATGCATGTTGCTTAATATGTGTTTGATATGTCTTAGGTACTCACTTTATGTTTAGTAAAAGGTGAGTTTTAATATTTTACTTTCCATCTGGGGAATGTTCCGACATTATTTTCCCTCTGTGCATCCTAGTTTCTTTACTCTCTAAACACTGGTTCTGTGAGCAATAGTTTAGAATAAAGAGAAGAGAGAAAAAATAAAACTGTTCTGGTCTATTTTAATATAGTAGGACAACATGTTCCAGTGAGCCTCACAGAGTGGTGTCTGCTCTGAGTGACTCTATTAGCTTTTTGTAATGATGGAAAGCTAAAGGGAGAGACAGTTCAAAGCCATTTGTCCCTCACATTTCTTTTCCTCCTGGAAGAGAACATGATTTTGCTAAAATTACAAAATTGACATCCTGAAGTTTGTACAGTTTCACAAAACTGAGATTTATAAATTAATTGGTCAAATTCTTCAAAAATGATAACATTGAGTCTGAGAATTAAAAATTATGACCCTATGGGTAATGAGTTTTCAGATCTGCCATGAGCCTACACTGCTTGATCAGTGTCACAAACTGCAGGCTCTTTTATCCTAGGTTTCCATGCCCTTTCACCATTTGAAGGACTAAGAAGAGTTATGCTGAGATATACAAAAAACATGCATGATGTTTCCAATAAATTTCTATAGTGTGGTAAAATTCAGGAAAGTAAGAGTGCAGAATAATCATATATAGTATAAAATGATTTTTTTTGTCTAATACATTTCTGAAACATAAAGCTGAGTGAGGATAAATAGACATTGTATTATCAACTGCAGGAAAATGCAAAACTTTTATTATGCTAATATGTGTTGTAATCTCTGATAAGAATGTAGAATTTACAGCATTTGTCAAATTACCTAATCACAGAAAATTCTGTTGGCCTAGTGTAATATGAAATATATTCTGGGAAAAATTGAACTCATCAAGAGAAAATCAGAGCCTTAACTGTAGTATTTGCTGCATTTAAATTATGTTAAAAACTTTGGAGCTAAATTTTCTCTCATTCTTAGTAAGCTTCATTTTATCCAAGGTAATCCATAGATATATTTGAAATAACTTACATGTTTACACAATTTCTTTTTATAAAGATACCCACAAAAATATATATGTGTGTATACATATATGCATATAAATATATATAATACTTATATATAATTATACATATATAATATATTCATATATTGTTACATATACTATGTCATATATTATATTTATATATATTTGTATACACATATGATATATATGATATGTACATACAAAATATATGTACATATATACATATATTATACATATATAATATTATATATAATTAATTAAAGGAAAATCAGAAAAAAGAAGTGTTTGCCACACTCTGGATGTTCGTGTCCTACCAAAATTCACATGTATATGTGTTTGGAAAGGAGACCTTTGGGAGGGTCAGTAGGTCATTATTGTACAGACTTCATGAACAAGATTATGTCTTTTATAACAGGTGATCAGAGAGCTAATTATTTCTCTTCCAACCAGGCAATAATACAAAGAGGAAAAGGAATTAATCTCCTTTCAAAAGAAGGCCTGAAAAAATTGTTTGCCCTTTCCACCACATGAAGACACACCAAGAAAGAAAACTCTCTGTGGTGGAAGAAGTGGAACTTCACCAGATACCAAATCTTAAGATGCCTGAATCTTGGACTTCATGACTGAAAAAAAAGGATTTGCTGTTGATCAACCATTTTTGCAATAGTATTTAGTTAAAAGAACTCAAATTAAACAATAAAGAGTCGACTGATGAAAAATTATGTTGCATTTTCCTTCTTAAATATAACTTCTGCTGTGCATCTTTATATTTCATACTCAAGGTTTCAGAACTTTTTTTTGACTTATTGGAGAATTTAAACACTTGATTTTAATGAACAGCTAATACACCAACCCTGAAGTTAACATCATTCTTCAAAACTATACTATATATGTCAGATTATTTTCTTGGGATACATTTGCAACAATGAAAAAGTTTTCATACATACAGCATCCTTATTTTACCAGAGGATCGAAGGTTAGAGAATGGGAAGTATTTGCAAAGGACCTTGAAATGTTCAAAGCTGCAAAGCCCTTCATAGTTAAAGAATATCTTTTTATATTAACTAATAATAAAAAATGTAATGTTACGACTTTATTACAAACATAACATAAAACTACTAAATCGTTAATAGGCTAAAAACTACCGTAAGCATTTTACATTTATTAGCCTTTAACCTCTATGAAACTCTGAGATAATTAATTTCATTGTCCTCATTAGAATGTGATGCACAGAGACATTAAAAAATTTACCAAAAGTCTCTTTAGCTAGCCGGAAAAAAAATCTAGATAGACGTCCAAACTGTCCAACCTCAGATCTTCTTTCTTAATCACTACTCTTAGCACTTCACAGAAAAGTATACACAAATATCAAACAATATGCAGATGTCTATAATATAGTTATGAACTGAATTGCTAAGCTTGCCTAGCAAACTACTGAAGCATCACAAATTTGAGGGACAGTTCATGGAACTTCTTGTCTGTTTCTTCTTACTCCAAATTCATGCTGAAAAGTCAGAATTAATCTGTTTGATTTATAGTTAAATTCTTGGCCACATAGGTGTCGTATTTTCCTGGTTTTTGCATTAATATAGTCTAATTAAAAGCTGACAGCATTTCTATAAATGAGATTTTAGCATAAATGTCTTAGGTAAGATACATATTGCAGGTGAACTAAACTTTCAACAGACACAACAGTTACAAAGCATGTGTAGGATCATGTTTATATTTGGGCATATACTCCCATTCTTAGCTTTCATCATGCAGTCAACTGTTTAGTAAACTCACAGTGTTTTCTATTGTTTTTGTTTTTTGGTACTGGGGATCGAACTCATGACCTAGTGCTTGCCAGGCAGAGTAAACTCACAGAGAAGTGTGATGCATAGCTGTTTGAACGGGATATATTGTGAAAGATACAATTCTGTATACCTTTTATGTAATACCATAGCAGCTTGCCTGTCTGGCAGTTACATTCCCTAAACCTTAATAACCCATTTTCCCAATAAATATTTGGCTGGGACCTAGTTCAACTTCACTTTTATGGAAAAATGCTCCCTTGAAAATTTACTTTGTATTTACTCAAATGCCCTCAGATTTACTCCCATCAGATTTATTTTCTGGTAAGCATATGCAAGTTTAAGTTATTCTGTACTATTCTAGTACTTATAATTTACTTCCTTTATTTCGTTTTCTTTCCACAAATTACCCAAACTGGCAATAGCTATTTTTTCCTGAAATTTAATTCCTGTTCTTTTTGTTTTAAGAACTAACTGATTTAAACTAAGATCTGGTAAATGTAGGTATTTTTATTTATAGACCATATTGATTACTTGACAAAGAAATAAAACTAAATATTGCACTTGTACTCAAAATATCTTCATAATACATAAACTGAAGATTTCGCACTCTCCAAACTGAGCTCTTATGAGCTGCTCCATTGATTTCCTTTTTCCTGCTTTAGTAACCTTCCCTTTTTCTTCTTTTGACATTTTTCTAAATCTTCACAATTTAGAAACATTAAAAAAGTTATTGGTTCACTATACAGAATGTATTTTAAATTAGGTATGAAGAATATTTGATCCTTTATACTCTAAAATGAGTAAGAAAGACCTACACAACAAGGTGAAGGCTTCTTAGTTTGCTCTTTTCCTGTTAAATTATTCCTCCTTTGAAAACAATTATAAAATAATTTTATGAAAATAGTAATTAACACCAATCTGATGTTCAAAGGTTCTAGTGGAAATTTATTTCAAGATAGATCTAAAAAACTGGATAATCAAGGCTTTATTCTTGACTGCTGAGAAAAGTTTGTCTTCAAGGATTTCATTTAACAATTACTACTACTACTATCTGTAGTAAAAGGAGAAGGTAGTTCCCTTTCTTCTTTTTGCTGTATGAAACTCGTTCCTCTGATTCTGTGTTGGTATTTCAGGAAGTCCATAAAAAAGCATTTTTCTGCCAAAAAAGAGTCACACTGCCTGAAGGTGTGCACAGATTTTCATCTACAGTTTGTGTGGGAGATCATTCTGAAAATCTTCTAGGTAAGTGTCACAGGATACTGCTGCCTAAATATAAAGTTATACATTATATTTATTCTGCAATTTCTTATAGCATTGATTATAATAACCTTAAATTCATGCATAGTAGTGCTTCAATAATTTTGTGATAAAATACTGATTTAATGAAGGAAAGAATTATATATTGTGTACGTGATCTTGAAAATTTTATCACTCATTGGCTTTTTTGTGTCCTACTTGGTATTTCCACAAATTCATCCACCTTAGAGGATTCATTTAAAGTCTTAGAGCTTTTATTTCCTCAACTGTTCAGTCATGAGCACAGAATTATCTATTTCTGCCAAAAGACTGTTGTGAGATATACAAGGAATTAATTTAAAGAAAATTAGAAGGAAGGAAATTATAAAGATCAGAGCAGAAATTAACAAAATTGATACTAAGAAAACAATACAAAGAATTAATGAATTGAAGAGTTGGTTC
>RJWM01031960.1:0-21882 GCA_004363535.1 Dasyprocta punctata | reverse complement strand
ATTTTGAATCCTACTAACTCCTTTAGTGTTTTTTATACTAGGGAGATAACATGATGCTCACCCATGTGGCTCTGGGCCATTTCATCCATGAACATGATCTTAAGTTGTATCCATTTACCTACAAGAGGCTTGAGGTTATTTTTCTTTATAGCTGAGTAGCTTTCCATTGGATAAAAATGCCATATCTTTCTTGTACACTCTGTAGCTAATGGGCAAGGTACCCCCACTTCTTTCTGGTTTCCTGTCACATACAGCATTGTTCTCTCCCCTTTGACTTTCAGTCTATGAACCCCCTTTCAAGTTTAATGTGTTTCTTGTATAAAGCATATTGGTGGATCCTATCTCCTGATCCACTCTGCCTGTGTTTCTTTCCATTGGTGAATTGAGGCCATCTACGTTAATGGTTAAGGCCAACATGCACTGCCTCGTCTCCACCATGCCACTTTCCTGCAGTTGGCTGCCCACTTTTCCTCTCTACTCAATTGTCTTCCCTGCTTGGTGATATCCCTCTGCCACTGTTTCTGAAGCTGTGGTCTTTTTTTTATCTCTCTCTAAAACATCCTTCAGTATTCTTTGGAGGGTTGGCTTGGTGGTCATAAATTCCTTCAGTTCTTTGTCATGGAAGTATCTTGTTTCTCCGTTAATTTTGAAAGATAGTTTTGCAGGGTACATCAATCTGGGTTGGACGCTGTTTTCTTTCAGGGCTTGAAATACTTCACTCCAAGCTCTTTTGGTTTGTGTTGAGAAGTCTGTTGTGATTCTGATGGGTTTTCCTTTGTAGGTGATCTGTTTCTTTTCTCTAACAGCTATTAATATTCTGTTCTTGTGTTGAATTTCTGGGATCTTGATTATTATATGTCTGGGTGTAGATTTATTTTGGTTATGGTTAGCTGGAGTTCTACATGCTTCACTTATCTGAAAGTCACATCCTTTTCCCCTGCGTGGGAAGTTTTCTAAAATTATTTCTGTAAGTAGGATTTTAATTTCATTTGTACTGGGGCCTGCTTTTTCACTCACACCTTTTATTCTTAAGTTATGTTTCTTTGGGTTGTCTTGCAGCAATTGTGTTGTTACTTTTAGGTTCCTTGCTATTTTTAAGAGATCTTTCCTTTCATGATCACAAGCTGCAAACCTGTCTTCCAGGTTTGAAAGTCTATCTTTAGTTTCTTTCAAGTGGTTTTGCCAACTTTCATTGGAGTTTTTGATTTCCTGGTTATCTCTTTGAATCTATTTCATGTATTCTAAATCTTTTTTATATTGTTCATTCAAGGTTTCCCTCATTTTCCTAAGCTCTGTTTTTTCATCTATGTGTCCTTTAGAGTTGCCTAGCAGTTCTTTTATTATGTTTTTCATTTCTTCTTTTAGTTGAGTTAGTATTTCTGTTCTAATTTCTTTTATAGCCTCTTGAAGTTGTTTCTTTACTTCAGTTGCCATCACCTCAGAAACTTCAGCTGTGGGACTCCCGATCTCTTCTGCGTTTGCGTCTCCTGGACTTGCTCTGTTTGGATTGGAGGCCAGAGACTGCCTTTTGTGTCTTTGTCTTGACATATTCCCGGGTTCTCCTGGGCAAATGGGTACTGGGGACCCAGGCACTCCTCACGTTGGTCACAATTTCTCTGAAATGAGACTGATTCTTCTAGCCAGTGCTGATTATGGATATCTGATGGTTGCCACTGGGGGCGCTGTTACAGTGCTATCTGTTGCCTTTCCCCAGCCCGCCTTGGCTCCCCAATGGCTAGTACAGAGTGGTAGAGGCCGGGCTGTTGCCCATGAACCTGGGCTGGTCACTCCAGACCGAGCTGGTCACCTGCAGGGACCCTCCAAGGTGGCCCCCAGAATGCACATAGGGGGCAGGGCTCAGCCTGAGCAATCTCCACTGGGCTGGGCCTAGCTAGGAGTCCCTAGTTCAACTTCAAGATGTCTCCCAGCCAATCTCTTTCTCTTGTGGTAGGGTTAAGATCTCCACACACTCACCGCCAGCCAGTTCAGTTCTCCAGGTCTGCTCCCCCTTTCCACTGCCACTCTCTTCCAATGCTGCCTCTCTCAGCAGAGGCCTCGGGTCACTGCTGCCACGGCACCTTTATCGTGTGTCCCCAGGTTCTACACAGTGGATCTGGCTCCAGGCAGAGGCGCCGCCAGCTACCACCTTCTTTGTTTAAGTGTTTCTTTTTACTCCTTCTGTGGGCTTCAATTCTCACTTTAGATTTTTCCTGGGTCCAGAGGGCCCACTTCCTTCCTTCTTGTCTTCCCCATGTTGCTAGATTCTTGCATCTGGATGGTATCTCTCAGGAGGCTGTTAACTCTGCTGCTTACTGTTCTGCCATCTTGTTCTTCTCCCTGATTCTTTCTGGAGTAGAATGGAATCTCAGTGTTGTTTTAAGTTGCATCTCTCAAATAACCAGTGATGTTGAATATTTTTTCATATATTTATTTGCCATTCTGAGAAGTAGCTATTAATTTCAGATGTCCATTTTTGATTGAAATTTTAAGTTTGAGGAAACTGATTTTTTGAGTTCTTTACATATACTAGATATACTAGGTACTAGTACTTTGTCTGAGTTATAGCTTGCAAAAATTATATGCTACACTGTGGTTTGTCTCTAAAGTCTATTGGCAGTTTCTTTAGCCATGCAAAATCTTTTTAATAAGATAAGATCCCAGTCATTGATTCTTTGTGGTAGTTCCTGTGTGATTGAGCTTTTGTTCATAAAGACTTTGCCTATAATAATATCTGTTGATATTATATTCAGCTATGGTACTGAATTTGATTATTAAATCTAGAAGTCTTTGGGTAGTTTTTGGAGTCCTCTATGTAGAGTATCGTGTCATCTACAAATAATGATAATTTTTTTTTTTTGCGGCACTGGGGATTGAACTCACAACCTTGCGCTTGCCAGGGCAGGCGCTTAAGCCACAAATAATGATAATTTAACATCCTCCTTTCCTATCCCCTTTCTTTGTATTTCTTTCACTTGTCTAATTGCTCTGGCTAATGTTTATGGAATGGCATTGAAAAAGAGTGGTGACAGGGGACATCCATGTCTTGTTCCTGATTCTAGAGTGAAAGTTTTCAGTTTTTTTCACTTAGTGTGATGTTGGCTGTCGGTTTGTCATAGATGGTTTTAATCAGATTAAGATAAAGACATTCTATTCCAATTATTTATAGGGTTTTTATCATGAATGGATGTTGGACTTTAACAATTTTTCTGCATCTATTAAGATGATCACATGGTTTTTGCCCTTGGTTCTGTGAATACAGTGTATTACATTTATGAATTTGTGAATGTTGAATTATCCCTGCATCCTTGGGATGAATCCTACTTGGTCATGGTGTAGAAACTTCTTGATGATTTGCTGCATTCTGTTTGCCAGTATCTTACTGAGGATTTTTGTGTCTGTGTTCATTAGGGAGACTGACCTTTAGTTCACTTTTTTTGATTAGATTCTTCTCTGGTTTTGGTATTAGGGTAGTGCTTGCTTCCAGGAATGACTCTGGGAGTATTGCTGCTACAGGCTGTGCAACTCTGAAACTTCTTGTGGTAAGGACCCTGAAGGAGGGTAAGAAGGTGAAGAAACGAAGACAAGATACAGAAATCTGGAATACAGGGGAGCCTTTTCTCCTGATTGGAGGAAAGGAACCACTCAACCACTGCAGGGCTTTTGTTTATACATTTGGTAGGTTGATGTGATGTGACACCCCTTTGCCTAGCAACCTGCCTGCATGGAAGCCTAGGGGCTTGGTGTTTTCTGGACTGGAGTGACTTGTTCATGTGGCTCATCTCAGGAGCTCTTTGTTCTCAGGACTGGTCTTGCTCCAGTCCTGCACATGTTATCCATCTCCATCTTAAGCCACTCCCCTCGTATTGCTTCCTTTTCAGTTTCAGTAAAGAATTTGAGGAGTAATGGCATTAGATCTTCTCTAAATTTCTTGTAGAATTCAGCAGTGAATCCACTGGGACTTGGACTTTTCTTTGTTGGAAAGTTTTTAATTGCATCTTGCATTTCATTGACTGATATTTGATTATTTAGAATTTCATTTTCTTGACTCAACTTTGGTAATTCAGATGTATCTGGGAATCCGTCTATTTCATCTGTGTTTTCTGTCTTATTAGAGTAAATGTTCTTGAGTTGGTATTGATCTACATTTCTACAGGAACTATTGTAATTTCACTGTTTTCATTCCTAATTGCATGAATTTGAGTCTTTGCTTTCCTTTTTTTGATAAGGTTGGCTAAGGGTTTGTCAATTTTATTTAATTTTTCAAAGAACCAAATCTTAAATTCATTGATTCTTTGTATTTTTTTTGTCTCCATTGTATTAGTTTCTGCTTTGATCTTTATAGTTTTTTTCTGTCTTGGTTACTTTCCTCTTGTTGATGGGACAAAATACCCAACACCCAAAATTAAGGAAGGAAATGTTTATTTAGCTCACAGCTTGTAGAGGTTTCAGTCCATAATCAACTGGCTCCAAGGCAGGATGGCCATAGCAGGGTGGCCATTCATGGTGGCTGTGGCAGATACTGAAGGTGACAAGAGCAAAATGAGAAGAGCACATCTCTTTGCCTTCTTTATATTATAATTCTGGCTACCCACCCTTGGATGGGTGCAGCGCTCACACTGCCAATCCCAGCACTAGACAACAAATCAATCACAAATGCTAGACTCAGCCACCTTTGAAAGGTCTGCTGCCTATGACTGCAGGAGGCTTTGGGAGGACATCCAAACACAAACATAACACCTGCTGTGTGTGATAATTTGACTTGGCTTTCTCTTCTTTTTCTAGAAGCCTGGGGGTCATTGTTAGGTTGTTTATTTGAACTTGGTCTGCTTTTCTGATATTGGAATTCAGCACTATAAATTTCCCTTGTAGTATTGCTTTCATTATGTTCCCAAAGTTTTGGCATGTTGTATTGATATTATAATTTAATTGTAGAAACTGTCTAATTTCTTGTTTAATTTCATTTGTGACCTATTGGTTGTTCAGGAAGGTGCTATTTAATTTCCATGTGTTTATGAAGTTCTTATGATTTCTTTGGCTATTGATTTCCAATTTCATTGCACTATGGTCTGATAATACTCATGAAATAATATAAATTCTGTGAGGTGGTTTGTGATCTATTGTGGAGAACATTCCATGTGCAACTGAGAAGACTGTATATTCTGATATTCTGGGGTGGACCATTCTGTAGACATCTACCAATTCCATTTGTTCAAAAGTTTGATTCAGTTCTAATATTTCATTGCTGATTTTTTTGTCTAGTTGATCTGTCTATTTGTAACAGTAGGATATTGAGGTTCTACTTTACAATTGTATTAGTATTTATTTGATTTTTCATGTCTGTTAATGTTTGTTTTATACAGTTGGGTATGCTGGTATTTGCTGCATACATACTTATTATTGTTATCGCCTCCTCTTTGATTGTTCCCTTTACGAGGATGTAAACTTCTTTGTTTCTCTTAATCAGTCATGACTTTAAATACAGTTTGCCTGCAAATAGAATAGTACTCCTTTTTTCTGAGTTCTTATCACATAGAATATTGTTTCCATCCTTTGACTTTCAGTCTATGAATTTTCTTTTGAATTAAATGTGTTTCTTTTCTGCAGTATATTGTTGGATCTTGCTTCTTGATTCATTCTTCCAGTGTGTTTCTTTTGATTGGTGAATTGAGACCATTAACATTACATTGATGATTATAACCTATATGCATTGACTTATCCTTGTCATGCTATTTTCTTGCTGCTTCCCCTATTTTCCCCTTGGTTTATTTGTTTGCCTTACCTGGTGGTTTCAATCTTTTGGGATTCATGGAGTTGTAGTCCTTGTTTTCTCTTTCTAGAATGTCCTTCAGGACTTTTGGGAGTGCTGATTTGGTGGTGAGGAGTTTCCTCAATAATTCTTTGTCATGGAAGTATCTTATTTTTCCACCAATTTTGAAAGATAGGATTGGAGAGTAAAACAGCCTTCATTGGAGGTTGTTTTCTTTTAGGACTTGAAGTACTTTATTGCAAGCTATCATTGACCTGAAAGTTTGTGTTGAGAAGTCTACCGTGATTCCAATGAGCTTTCCTTTATGTATTTCTTTTCTCTAACATCTTTTAGTATTCCATTCTTATGTTAAATTTCTGGAAACTTGACCATTATATGTCTGACTTTTGATGTTTTTGATCATGACTAATTGGAGTTCTATGTTTCACTTATCTGTAGGTCAAGATTTTTTTCCCCCCTGCTTGGGAAGGTTTCTACTTTTACTTCTGTGAACAGTTTTTTTTTTTAAATGGCATTTGTGCTATCTCCTGATTTTTTTCATGGACTCCAATCAATCTTATGTTATTGTTCTTTGCATCATCTGGTAGCTGCTAGATTGATTTCTTATGGTCTCTTGCTGTTTTTAAGAAATCTTTCCTTTCATGATCACTAACTGAAATCTTGTCTTCTATTTGTGATATTCTGCCTTTATATTAATTCATTCTGCTGTGCATGGCATTTGTAATCACCCAGATATTTGTTTAAATCTGTTTCATTGATTCCATTGCTTTCCTATGTTGGGCATTCATGGTTTTCACCATTTTCCTAAGGTCATCTAAATTTTAAATCTGTGTCTGTTCTAGAGTCACTATGCATGTTTTTCATTACGGTCACTATCCCTGTAGTTATCTGAGAAATTATTTCTTATTTGGATTTTTCTAGAGTCTCTTCATGTGCTTTCTTCTTCCATTGCTATCACTTCAGAGTCTACAGATGGTTGACTTTTGAATTGTTTTACGTCATTGTCCCCTGGGTTTGCCTTTGGTGAACTGGTAATCTGGGATTGCATCTTTAAATGTCTTCTCATTTTCTGTTTTTTAAGTTTAATTTCTAGGTTAATTCTCATGAATTGCTTACAGTGAGTAGTTTTATTGGTAGTATTTAAAACCTTAGGAAATTGTTACTTCTCAGAGCTGTCTTCCAGACTTTTGTGTTTTGAGTCTGTTTCAAGATCCTAATTCTTCAATTTACTGGGGGTGAGAAATAGATGCTTATTTGGCCTATCCCCTGGGTCTTTGGCATTGGCCTATTAGTATTGTTTATGACCCTTTGACAAATTCAGTCTTCATATACCAATCACTACTGATTAGGACCACTATGTCATTTTGGCTAAAGTGGTATAATAAACAATAACAATAACATCCAACACATTAGAAAATTACAGACTGTTGTAACTATTAATTTGCCACTTTTAACTGCATGACCTAGAATTGTAGTTATATAACAAAATCTAAAGTGAACCTTAAAACTTGTATATAAGCCCTCAAAATGGTGACTTTTCCCTAAGGGGAGAAAATTTAAAAGGGATTAGGGAGAAAATAGAACAATAGAAGATGAAGAGTTTAAAAGCAAAGTGGAGAACAGAGGAAGGTCATGCAAACTTTGGCGAGGAAGACAGGAGACAAATAGAGAAGGAGGAAATAAAAACAAGAACAGAACAGAAAAACAACAACAACAAACTAGAAAGTGTTCAGATTCATATAAAAACAAGGACAAATAATCAAGAAAAAACAAATAGGGGAAAAGAAATAAAAAGAAGAAAATAAGAGAAAAAGAGGTTCATTTCAAGGCATGTCTCTGCTGTCACTGATAGACAACCTGGGCAGGGTCCATATCTAAGTTGATTAATCCCAGTGAACCAGCCACAGCTTTATGGTGGGGTAGTGAATAATCCTAGCAAAACTATACTTCTAGTTCCACTGAAGCGTAGGCCTGTTTCTGGCTGTGAGGCTGGAATGCAAATCGTTCAGCCTGTAGCACTCTGTGGGCCCCCTGATTGCTTGAACATGGCTCCATGTCAGTTTGAACTTGGCTCCCTGACCTCCAGCTGACTTGAACTCAGCAGCTTCACCTTGTCACTGGGAGCCACTAAATGGAACCAGCCCACAGCTGTTCCAGGCTCTGAGCTCAGTTGGTCCCTCTCCAACATGGCTACTGGCCAACCGCCCTGTCTGGGGGATGTCTGAACCCAAAGAACTTACCAGTCGCTGCAGTCTGCTATGTCCATGGCTCCATTTCTCTCGAGTGTTTCTCCATAGAGGACTTTGAAGTCACCAGTAGTCACCAGGTTTGAGCTGCCCTTCCCATGCAGTGAGTAAAGGCTCAGGGAGAAAGTGCTGCTGGCACTTTTTCTTTTTTGTTGAAGTCTCTTTCTTCACTCTCCCCGTGGGCTTCAGTTCTTGCTTTAGATCCTTCCCAAGTTCCAGGGACCCACTTAACTCCTTCTTCTCTTCCTCAGGTTGCTATATTCCAGTATCTGGACACCAAACCTTGGAGAGGCTTTTTCTCTTCTTCTCACTACTCTGTCATCTTTCAAGAATTCCTCTAGGCCTATGAAATTGAACAGAGTGTCAATTCTACATCTTCCAACCATGTGACCTTAGACAAGTTACATAATCTCCCTCCACCTCAGTTTCCTTTCCTGCCAAATAGAGATGATCATAGAACATAGTGTGATGGACTGTTGCAAGGTTTAAGCACATTAGAATGTGTAATGTTCCTAGGACAGGCCCCAGCAGAATGTGCCAGTTCATTTAACATGAACTCTTCACTCTTAAAACTTGCAATATTATGTATTCCTATAATCCCAGCACTCTGAAAATCTGAAGCAAGAGGATCACAAGTTCAAACCTAGTCTGGGCATTGTAACTGCTTACTAAGACCCTGTCTCAAAATGTAAAATTAAGAAAACAGGATTGTGTAACTCAGTGTGAAGGCCCTGGGTTCAATCCCTAGTACTGAAAAATATTTTTTGCAATATGTTTTGGATATTTTAGGCAAATATTTAAGATGTATTTGGGCTTCTCCCTAATACTTAATGATACTTTAAAGGTACTTAATATACAATAAGCATGTTAAAGTGCTTTTCATACATACTATATTGTATCGGTATGGTTTTTAAAACTGCTTTTGGATTATTGGGTTAAACGTTCAGTTCCTCTCTCCCTGGACTATGATTTTGGGATGACATTTTCACTGTTGGCATGTTGTAGGGACTTGGTAATTGTTGCTTGAATAAATAAATAAGTGCATGTATGAATGAATACAGACACTACACCGTATCACTGAATAAATGTTTCACTTACTTTTCTGATTAGGTTCTTTTTAGTTTCTGACAGTTTCCAGAGTCTCAGAGATTTCTAATTAAATGCTGTTAATTAGAGAAACCACCCTTAAATTGCAAAAGGTTTACATTTTGGGCCAAAAATCCCACTGCACTTAAAATGTCCATAAATTAATATCTCAAGCAAGGCATAAGGAAATGAGTTTTGGCAACTGATGCAAAAATTAAGAAAATATGCCCTAATTCTGTGTCCCTGGCCAGTTATATATACTCAGTGTACCTCAATTTCCTTATCTTCACAGTGGGAATCATTAAGTTAACATTTGGAAAGTGCACAGCACAGTGCCTGGCACACAGTGATTTCAGAAAATGTAGTTACTATTACCACATTAATGCATCTTAGTATAGTGGTTGTTATGTAAGCAATGACTATGCTATGGTATATTAGTTAATGCAAGTTGTCATCACTATTATGTAGCACACTGAAGATATTCTACTTTGCTCTGTTTTGGTATACTTTCATTCCCGTTTTCCATTTCTAGCACCGTCAATAAGCCTGAGAAGAGTGGGATTGTGTGCTTTATTTTCAGTGAAGCTTTCCAAATTTCCTCCCCCTTATTCTGACTGGCAGAGGTTCTTGAAGTTCAGTTTACTTTCTCTGTCTCTCCACCTCCTGTATAAATATTGCCACAGAGCGAGGATGAAATTGCTTCAAGTAAGAACAGAAGTTACTAAGCACCAGAATGTCAATTTCTTAGATGCAAAATAAAAAATAATCTTATAATAATTGATTAAAATACTCCCTTCTTTTAAAAAGAGAATATTGGTAGCTTAGAAAAAAAAATGAAACAAATAATTGAATCCAGGTGGCTCAATTGCCTGTATAAGTCTGTCTCCCAGAGTCACTGTGGCTCAGGGCACTTGAAAATTAATTCTTTGAAATTAATTTGAAGTTTGCAACAATTTTACACACAAGTGCCTCTAACACTAATCTCATAACTTTTTCATACACATAAATACAAATAAAGTCATTTCATACAAATAAAGTTACATAATATATGCCCTTTTAGGTCTAGCTTCTCCCACTCAGCATAATGTGTCCAAAGTTCATCCAAGTTTCAGCATTTGTCAGTAATTCAATCCACTTACTATGAGTAACAGTCCATTGTTTGGATATAACCCATTTTTTATTCACTCATCAGTTGACAGGCATCTGTATTATTTATTTTTTTCTGATATTTTGGATAATGCTGCTATCAACATTTACATGTAAGTTTTTGTATGGATGTATATTTTTATTTCCTTTGGGTAAATACTGAGGGGTAGACTTGCTGGACCACATGTTAAGTCCTTTATCCAAAATGACTCACATGTAACATGTCTTAACTCTTCTTTGTGTTGTTATTGCTGCAATCAAGGGAAAAGTGGAAAGAGTAGTGAGATGACTGATTGGCTGCTGCAGATGATTCAATTTGGTGGAGTTTCACTGATGAGTGGACAGCATTAGAGGAAGAACTCTTTTCAAAAGGCAGGTGAGATACAGGTTTTGGAGAGTCATAATTGGGTTTTTAAAATGCCTCAGGTGAAGACTTTTAAAAGATATGTGAAAATTTAGGATTGGTATTCAGGAAGAAATCTAGGAGAGAGAGAGAGAGAGAGAGAGAGAGAGAGAGAGAGAGGTATTTCATCCTGTTTCTTAAAGTCACATTTGCGTCTCTAGCTCTTTCCTTTCACCTGCTCATACGTCTACTTAGATTCTTCCTCATTCAAGTCTGTTTTTTCAATCAAGCTTCTTCTTCTTTTTGGCTCACTAAAAATGCTCTGTGTTCTTTTTCCCTTGATCTCCTTGTGTGGGTGCAGCAATTTGCAGCTTTTGGTAAGAAACATCTGGAGAACTGCACAATACAACAAGGAAGATTCTGTGACAAGGGAGAAATCAAGCGATTATACCAGTACACACCTGACTTTATATATTGAATAAGATCATTGCCCCCTTTAAAAAATTGGTAATTTTTGTTTGGTTTAAATGATTAAGAACAACTAGCAGGAGAAGAACTTTAAAATGTTCTCTCCATTTAACCATCAAGGTAGCTATGATGTTGGTATTTTTATCACAGTTTTATTGCAGGTGATTTATTCTTTTTTTCATGTACTGATATATCTTTAGTGATTAGAACTAGGCATTTTACATAGTAGAAGCTCAAAAAATTCTTAGCAAGGGTCAGAGATATAGCTCAGTGGTAGAGCACTTGCTTAGTATGCATGAGGCCCTGGTTTCCATCGCCTGTACTGCAAAGGAAAAAAATATTAATATTTATTGAAAAAGAACAGGGATCTGAGAAGTCGACTTGCTTGTGCCATGCTGTGAAGTAGAGTAGGAATGCAGGGCCACATTATGCTAATTCCTAAGACAAGAGTGCATTGCCCTACTCCTACAGCTTCCTTCTCACTCATGTAAGGGAAGTCACTAGATCAAAATTTCTGATGTCCAGCTGAAAAACTTGATTCACAAGCAGGGTCCTTGATGTTTTATACAAATGAGATGAGAAGTGCTGAATGATTGAAGTTAGATCAATTTCTTTACTCTGGGACATCCCAGACAGACTGTTTCAGGTATGATGATCCATTGTAAATCATCGAGAGGAACAAGTAGTCCATTTTTCTATATGGTCTTCCCTTGTCTCCAACTCTGTGTATCGTGCATGTGGTTTGAACATCTAGGAATGGACTCTTAGAGGAGATTGCCTCCATTTCCTTTGGACTGGTTTTCTCTAGCATTTTATATTGTAGTTTGTTGACTTGAATTTTAGTAGAAGAACAAATTAAGGTCAAATCTTATTATAGCAAATATGGTTAAAAAAATATTACCATAACAAAAATGTTTTAAAGGCCTGGCCATCAGCCTAGAGAAATAGAAGCTTGCTGATTTCTTCAGACTAAAAATCACTGCTCTAAATGATTTAGTGTAATAACTGCTTTTCTTATGACTCATTTTTATAATGGGGGAGGGGAGAGAGAAAGAGAGAGAGGAAGGGAGAGACTGAGAGACAGAGAGAGAGAGAGAGAGAGGGAGAGAGAGAGAGAGAGAGAGAGGGGCCTATTCCTTAGCACTTTATTTTGTAGTACTTATGCTTCCAGTGAATATTTGTCTTCCAGTGGCAATGGGAAACACCAAGGCATTTCTGCCCTAGGATTCCAGATCTTCAGATATTCATAATTTGATGGACTGATGTGAAGAACACAAAACCATAGAGTCAGTAGAAGAATGGGCAATACAATACTATCTAGCAGACATACAGCAAAATGTCAAGAAATGATTGAAAGTAGAAAATTAAAAGGCAAGGCGCTATTGCGTGCCTTCAAAAACAAACAGAATTGCTTTTCTTTAACTGCAGTAACAATGTTTTGGCGTCTCCATGGTTGACCTGGGTCTGGGATAGAGTGGGCTGGAGGAAGAGTGATTCTGTAATCTACCACCAGCCCTGTTATTTCTTCTGCCATGCAAGGCTCTTCACAACTGAGTTTTCTGGTGGGTCCTACTGAAGATACAATTCTGGCTCAGCTTCTCAACAGGAACCTTCTCTGCTTCCCTAGCCCTGTGGCTTGAGGCAAATGAAGGAATTAAATGCTGCAGTCCGCAAGGCAGAAGAAATTTCAGGGCTGGAGGTAGTACACTTTCATACTTTCAGTGTGAGACATATGTTGCATTCTTTTAAGTTTAATGGGAGGGATTGAATGAGATTATCGATGTACAGTTACCAGCCTAGTGCCTGTTCATGAGTGCCCACTGCTTTTACCATTAGGTTGTATCTCTAGACTCCCCCCGAGACTGTTAATCATGATCTATCAGCTTTACAGGATTAAGAAACACGTAGCACATTACTAAAGCAGGTTTCTGCATGTCTGTGAAGATGACCCGCATAGGGGCCATCAAACTGAGGGAGGAAGACCTGTCTTGGTTGTGGGTGACACCAGCCAACGTACTTATAGCCTGGATGGGATTAAAAATAGGTAAAGAAGAAAGAGCTTCACGTATTTTCAAGAGCTCAGACTGCGTGAATGAGTGAGCCCTTGCCGTCATCACCTTTGGACTCCAGTTTGCGGGTTGTTTACTCTGCCAGCGCAGTGAGTCTCCAGTGAGCCTCCAGGCCTCTGACCATGGACTGGTGTTACATCTTCAGTCCCTCTTGTTTTGCAGTCTACATTCTCTCGGGCTGAACAGCTGCTGGATTCTCAGGCTCTCTGGCATGAAGAAGACCATTGTAGATGCTCCTGCCTCTGATCCTGTAAGCTACCTAATGAATTCCCTTGCCAAATGATACATGTATTTTCTATCAATAGTGTTCCTTTCAAGAACCCTAACCAATAAACCTCCCATGGCCGCTGGGTTCCCCTCTGCCCAGTATCATCTTCTGTCTACCTGTGGTAGCAGAGCTAAAGTCTGAGCAATGGCTCCTCCAGGTCACACAGTCTTTCTCCTTCTAGAGGAGTCATTTTGCTGAGCCAGAATGCTGTGGAATTTTTCTTTGTTTGTGGAAGGCTCCAGTCAGACATGATGTTCACAGCACCCAGCCTGTTTGTCAGCAGAGGTATTGTTCTCAGTGGAGATGAAAGGAGATAAGATAGGGCATGGAATCTTGCAGGTTTTCAGAGTTTTGGAGACACCCAGAAAATTTACACCAGATGCCTCAAGGACTTTTCTCCCGTGAGGTGCAAAACAGCCAGGGAAGTTTGACCACTGATGTTTATTGATAGCTTCCTGCCTGATGTCCCTTGCCTGCTTTCACCATCCTGCAAAAGGCTAATACTTGGCCCTTGGCTGCTGCACTCCCACCGACTCCTGCTCTGAGCATGAACAGCACCACAAGTACCTCATAAAGGATGGCTGGTGCTAGATCAAGAAAGATTCCTCCTCCCCACCTCACAGGTCCACACCATTCTTCAATCTAGCCCATCTACTTCAGCCTCTTATCTACTTTTCCTCCTGGAAGACCCCACGGTTCCCTGAGGCCCCCTCCTTTTCCCACACACCAGGCACAGGGCTTCTTCCCAACCCAGGACTGGCAGATTGACTTCACCCACATGCCATGGTTACAAAAGTTACGATAGCTTTTAGTCTGGGTCGACACCTTCACTGGGTGGGTAGAGGCTTTTTCTATTAGTTCAGAAAAAGCATCAGCAGTCACCAGTACTATGCTAACTGACGTAATCCCCTAATTTGGCCTCCCCACTTCCTTTCTATCAGATGACGCCTGACTTTCATAAGTCAAATTACCCAGGAAGGCATCTAAGTTGCTAGGGATCCAGTGAAATTTTCATACTCCCTCTCAACTCTCATCATCTTGTAAAGTAGAAAAACAAACAGTTTACTTAAAACTCATCTTACTAGACTTAAACTACAGCTGCACAAAGACTTGGTCTCTCTCCTCCTAATTGCTCTTCTAAGAGTGTGCACTATTCCCAAAACGTCTACTGGATATAGTCCTTGTGAACTTTCATAAAGGCTGCGTTTTCCTGCTGGGGCAAATCTCAGCCCAGGGACAAGCCCTATTGGAGAGTATCTCTGGGTTTACAACAGGTCTGAAAGGAAATAAAACGTGCTGCTAACCTTCTCCTGCCTTCCCCTGACATTTGCCCTTATGATGACAACCTTACTAACAAATTGGTTTTGATTAAAGATTTAAACCCCCAATTCCTGCAGTCAAACTGGAAAGGACTTTGCAGAGTCACCTGTAGCATCCCAACAGCTATCCTTTTACAAGAACCTCCGCCGTGGGTTCACTGGTCTCAAATAAAACTGTGTGCATGGGGTATGCTATGTACCCCCAAGTCCTCATATAATTTTGATGGGGCTGAGTTATTGGTTTGTTATTGGTTTGTTGATTGACAATGTGAGCGCTGTGCCCACCCAGGGGTGGAGCTGACATACAGCGTAAGGGAAGGTTGATCTTCCTCTTCCGTGCTTCCGCTTCCGTCTCTCTCTCTCACCAGCGCGGCTTGTGGCTTGCAGCTTGCAGCCGCCATGAACAGCAGGCCCGCCATGCCACGCCGCTATCTTGGAGCCAACTTAAGTATGGACTGAAACTCCTGAGAAACTGTAAGAATAAACCTTTCCTTCCCTAATTTTGGGTGTCAGGTATTTCGTCTCCGCAATGAGCGAAAAGTAACTAAGACACTGTGTCTGGCTGACAATTCCCCTGGCCTCTCCCCTTCATGGAATCTCCCCCACATTCCTCAGGCTGGCCAAAATCCCAGAGGATGCCTAAATGCCCTGACACTGTACATCCTGCCACTTCACACACCTGATTGGATCAGTTTTCACCAATGTGACCTGGTTTCACCCCAGACTTCTGCTCTTGAGTCTTCCTCTACCTGAATCGAACCTCTCCTCTACCAGGTACTCTGTGTGACCTCTCCCCAGAGGAGATAGCTTTGCTTTCCTTTTTCCTTGTCCTCCTGTTCGATGATTGATAAAAAGGCCCATGACAGATAGAGCACACATGAGGCACCCCCTGTTTTCATTATGCCCTTTTTGGTGGGCCCTACTCTACATTTTGTTAGTGCTACAACTCAATGACAGTTCCTTGCCTCCAAGATGGAATCACTTCTTTTGTACACAGTTACGTTCCCTAAGGTTTTTCTTTATTCTTGGTTGCCCGCTCTGCCCATGTGTCATGCAGGAAGCAGCCGTGAGCACCAGTGCCCATTTTCCTGTTTGCCAGTGGAGGCAAAAAGAGAGGGTGGAAACTAAATGAGTTCAAATAGCACACAAAATCTTGCAGTGCCCCGGACATCTGGAGACACCAGATTTGCACCAGAGGTCTCAAGGACTTTGCCCACTGAGGTGCAAGACAGCCAGAGGACTTGGAGCACTGATGCTTATTAACATCTTCCTGCCTAATGCCCCTTGCCTTCTTTCAATCCCCATATAAAAAGTCTCTTTTCTTTTTGTTCCCTAGAGATGACCTTACTATCCTCTGTCTGCCTGCACCCAGATATTAAGCCACGTGCCTTGTTTCTTTCACAAAAGCGCATTGAGTGGTCTCTGCCTTACAGTTTGGTTTCTTTGCAGTTATCCTGCTAGGACCCCAATACTACTAAATTATTGTTTTTTGTCAAATGTGGATTAGAGAATTCATATAAAGTTGGACTTTAGCTCATGAATGATAGAAACCACTCAAATTAGCTTAAGAAAATAGTGCTAGTAATAGAAAATAGTGACAGTAATAGAAAATAGTGATAGTTTAAGAAAATACTAATAGTGCTACAACAGATACAAATGGGGAAATACACACTACTAACACTAGGAGATCTCAGAGTCTCTCTGCTTCTCTCTGTGATGGCTTCCTGCTGAGACTCTGTTTCTCTCCTGCCAGCAAAGAGCCCAACTTGTAAAATTCCAATCAAATCAATTGTAATCCCAGAGAAAAGAATGGGGCTTTCTTTTTCTCGTCATCTACTCCAACGCTCTGTAACTAGGTGCCTCACCTCAGGTCCTTTCCGGACTTGGCATTGTTCCTATGCTTGACCGTCATGGCTAGGCCACTTAGAGTGGGAATGGTGAAGTAACATGATTGACAGCCCTATTCGAATCGCACCAAGCAGAGACAGGGAAAATAGGGTGGGTAGTAGCAGATATCCATGATATGGAAGGCACCTCATTTAGCTTCTTCATTGGAAGTAATTTAAAATTTCCAGTGGATAGAATGGCCCCCAACCCATAATCATCGTGCTCTTTGGATGTCAAGCTTTATACTTGCCTGGCAGACCTCATCAGCTTTGCCTGTGCAGCTTCCCAGGAAAAGGTCTCATGGCTTTCATTAGCTCATTATGCGTGTCCAGGACCAAGCAGTCGTGAGATGCACTGGCCTGGGGTGTAATTCTCTGTGTGAATTCATGAATACAGTATACCAGGTAAGTACCAAGGCATTGAGGGGGAAACACTGCACAAGGAACTGCCTCAAGAGGTCTCGGTGTGGAGAGCTTTCTTCTTCCTAGCTGGCTCCTTGCCACTGACATATGGCAGGTGGGAGACTTGAAGGCAAAACTAGCATTAATTGGTCTTAGGGTTGCAGAAGAGAATTTGCCCCCAGGTTAGAAAGGCCAGTGGAACTTTGTGGCCAAAGGAAATAGTGAAGCAAATCAATGGGTGGCAGTTGGGAGAGGATGAAGTAATGCTGGAGGGAGGGGCAGAAGATTCTGCTCTTAGTGTGGGGAAACTGGAATGGCACACAAAGGGCTTTCAGGGTCACAGGACTCCAGTGCTGTGAAAAACCTTAGGCATCACACAGAGAAGGGAGGTGAAGCATAAAAATGTGAAATTTATGCAGAACCGAGTGGGGCAGGAAGACAAAAACCAAATCAGAGTTCTCCGCCCTCCAGTGCCACTCTCTCTGCTGCGTGCTGCTGCTCCGGCACAGTCCCCACTTGTGTGCCCTGGGACAGAACCTCGCTCTGTGCTTCTCCTTGTGCCATTGCTCTGTGTGGCCAGGTCTGGGGAACAGGCAGACTCAGAGGAAACACATGGCATAGGAGTAAAGACCGGAAATGTCTCTGAGGAGTTGACCAGAAGACCAAGGACTCAGTAATGTTGGGCCACTGTTTTCTGGGAGCTTTTATAGTCTTTTTGGCTGAGACCATTTTGTTCTGATATAGCAATAGTGTATCATAGCCCGAGTAGTTGATAATGAGCAGAAAATTTTTAGCTCATTGTGCTATAGGCTGGGTAGGCCAACAAGGTTGACTGGAATCCAGCAAGGTTGCCTTGCTTCAGAATTCCATGGTGGAAGGCAGAAGGACAAGGAAAGGCAAAAAGAGGCCAAATTTGTCCTTTCATAAGAAGCTCACTTCTGCAATAATGAATCTACTTTTGTCATAATTGCATTAATCAACCCATGCAGGGGAAGCTTCACCTCTTAAAAGTCCCCCCTCTTCATACTGCTCTAATGGCAATTAAATTTCAACATGAGTCAAACCCATAGCATCCCTCATCTGGCAAACCTCCTTAGTGCCCTTTGCATTAGGCACATTTGCTCCAGGGGCCTTTGAGGGAGTTAGAAAGCAACAGCATGCACTTTTGACAGTCCTGGTCTTGTTCCAAATGAAAATGCCTGC
This sequence comes from Dasyprocta punctata, assembly GCA_004363535.1. NCBI lineage: Eukaryota > Metazoa > Chordata > Mammalia > Rodentia > Dasyproctidae > Dasyprocta > Dasyprocta punctata. The sequence goes on along the minus strand of RJWM01031960.1, from coordinate 3,679 downwards.
TGTAGAGAAGTGCAGATGCCTTCTACCTATTTGTGCCAAAAAGGTACTCTCCCGCTGAAAAATTGCAGAATTATTAGTTCTTGAAAATGTACTACTTCTATCCCTTCCATTGAAATTCAATCCAACTCAATTAAAAGTTCATGGCAGCCTCCATAAGGGCACAGATGCCCTGGAAAATGATTTTGGGGGTGTTTTCCCTGGCTGTGAATGGTTCCTCCATGTGGAGGCGACCACACACGTGCTTAAAAATGAAAACAGTCCGGATGGTAATGGAGCAATTCAATAATAGCAACTCACATTTATAGAGCAAGCGTCTTTTCAGGTTAAAGTTTGGTTGATCACGAGCAGAATATAACCTGGGCTTTGTCTTGGCTGTAACCTGGGCTCTCTCTCTCTGCTTACACATCTTCTCCTGACACCTGCCCTCTTCTATTTATCTCTGTTTCTCTCTTGATCTTTAAGATCTGTGTGCTGGTGATCCCAAACACCAATTTGGTTTCAGAATGACTCACACTGTAGATGCTTTTCCCTCCAGGAAGTATTTCCAAGGGGCCACAGACGGTGCTGAGAAGTTGAACTGGTGCCTACACTCGAGCCCTTTAGATGGGCTCTGTCTTCTACCTAGACTGACTGACTTATCACAGGACAGTGTGCCGCTCCCAGGTTGGGAATTCTGGGGCCACCACATTGACCCTTACCTGCCTTATCTCCTTTGTTCAATCACTTCAGTTAAGCCTGGTCCTTTCCTGTCTTGACCATAGAATCAGAATCTAGGTAACCACCTGCTCATGTCTCTATCCATTAACATCTGTCTCATTCATCACAGTCCTGAGGACTCTTCTGGTCCTACTGAGCCCTTTCTGAAGTTTCTGTGATTCTTCACCAACTCTTACCTTCTTTATCCAACTGGGTTTGTTTCCCTGTGTTTGAGAGTGGGTCTTGCTTCCAGCTGGGTGCATGATCCTTGAGTCCAGGACCATTTATTATATTAGGTGGTATGTATTGTCAGCTTTCTTGATATCATTGAAATTATATTATTTATTATCAGAACATATGGACTGATAATTCTCTTCCCTTGTGACTTATGCACTGAAGGGGCTTGAAAGCTTCTTGTTAATTTGTGGATTTTTATGAACTGAAATTCTTACCTCAGTGAGCACAGTTTTGGGGAGCATATTTAGACCCACGTGGTTTTGTGATTTGATTAAAGCCCCACCACTTGCGGGCCATGACAATGATGTGGACCCTAAAGACTGCAGATCTGGGGATGTAGCTGAGCTCTGATGCACACTTGCCCTAGGATCTGGCAATGGCCCTGCTTTTTGAATACATTGCTCATCTATAAAACAGGACAATAATGATGCTGACAGTTAAATGCCTACTTCACATTGATGCTAATAACGATTTACTGAAAGAACAAAGTGTTTTCAATAGTGTGAGATCTGGAGTCGACTGCCTAGGATGGTGATGATGAAGTTTTAGAGCTTTCAATGATAACAGCTGGCTGCAGCACACATGCCATAAGTTCACCACTACTGCCACTCTTTTGGTGACCTTTGGCAAGTTATTGACCTTCTCTGTATCATAGTTTCTTCATCTACAAAATACTCACCTCTTAGGATAGTCACAAAGATTGACACTAATTTGTGATGTGACTAGAATTGTACTTATGCAAATGGGTCAGCAAGCCACAGATACGTCCTAAAATGACCATGGCTGGTTCCTTAGGCCAGTTACATTGCTGTTGCTGCCTTTGCCCACTGGCCCCTCTTTCTGCTTCTTTGCTCCTGAAAGCTGACACTTAGGGCCCCTTTGCTTTCTGCCTTAGTGCGACAGGAGGAGGGTAGGAGAGAGGGGGGAGGTGGTGGTTGGTGTGTGTTACTTCTCCCACTCGCTCCCTGATTCTGAGGCTTCTGGCAGTGCCAAATGAACCTTTTTCAGGGCCCTGGTCTAACAGGGATGCTCTGGTGGCACTGTTTCCTCCATCACACCTTTAAGCCCCTACATGGCTACACCATTGTGCTGCTGCCGGTCCCCAGGCCTTCAGTGTCCCTGTGGGTTTCCTCATCGCTGACCACATCACTGTCAATAGTCTCTTCTTCAAAGCCCACCCTGTGGAGCATGCCGTCTGCTTCTCGCCATGAGCTGGCTAATAGTTTCCCTATCTGTGATAGCGTACAACTGGGGTTACAAGTCCACTCCTCTGCACTCACTGCTGAACCACTCTGCTTTGCTGACCTGAACCTGGGCAATGTCCCAGAGCTGACCTTCTAACCTACCTGGACGCAGAGATAGGAAGAACAAAGACCCCTGAGCCTGCCCTAGAAAATTCCACCATCCAAACCAGGATGAGTATACACCAGAGCCTCCCACACCACCCACAGCAGCCTTTCCTCACTCGGAGCTCGTTGAAAGTTCATGCGTAGGGACTGCTTCTCACACAGTCAATTATGACAGAATGAATTATGGGAAAGGACATGCACCATAGATACCGCCCATGTGACTCAGCGCTCTGTCAATCATGTTGTCAATCATGCCTGGAAGACCCACTGAAAGGTGTGCTAGACCTGGTGCAACATTTTAAATCCCTTAAACCCACCTCCCTCAGCGCTCAGGTAATTTTCCTTTCCCCTGCATGAGACTACTCACTCTCAGAGAATACTGTCACCTAATTAAACTTGCCTTCTGTTTCCTTCCCATAGTGTGCCACTTGCAATTCTTTATTTGTCACACACAAGAACCTAGGAACCTGTCTGGGACCCCATCACTGTAGTAACATCTGAACTCTGAACTCCTTGGAAGCACAGGAAGTGATTCTTTTTTTTTTTTTTTCTGTAGCTCCCAGACTGGAGAATGCAGTGTCATGTGTATTCAATTTTTTAAGACAGAAGCCATTGGATATAAAATTAATGAATACTAGCACTAGCTAGTATTCACTGAGTACTTTCTATGTCCTGGGCATGACATGACCTTATACCTGATTTTAACCACCTATCAGGTGGGTGTTACAATGGCTGTCTGATTCATATGGTGGTATTTGGGTTCAAGGAATTTGAGCTGCCCACTTGTACCATTTACCTAGAGAGTGATGAGTCCAGGACTTGAACTCTGGATGCCTAATTATGAATCTTCTGCTCCTAACTCCTATTCTGAGCCAGCTGCTAGCTCTTAAAGGAAGGTTAAAAAGTTGTGGTGGTATCTTTAGCTTTCCAAGATTGTTTGGGAAAACAGCACAAAGACTCACATTGACAATCATTCAGGAAGTAGGTAAAATAAGGCCACCTTTGTTCCTTTGCAGGTTCTAGGTTTCAGGCTTAATTGATACACAAGTGAAATTCCACTGAAAGCACAGGGCACATTTGCCTGAGGCCTTTCCTTTGCCTTCTCCAATGTGCTGCTTAGTTAATGAGGCTATTGAGGAAAGGTAAGGCTCTAAGTTGGTGGGTGGGATGGGGGGCAGGGAGTGAGCAGTAGCTTATAATGGACATCTGTGTCTGCAGCTTTCGTGGGTTGGGGCTACAGAGGGAGGGTGGTCTTTATTGCCTAGACAAGAGATCTGCTGAAGGAGGGCTACTTGCATGACCTGGGAACCCAGATGGAACTTGGGGTCACAGAACAGGCTTTGAGGCTTCCCTCTTCCCCACTCCCTACACCCACCCTTGGCTTTGTTGCTTGGGAG